>JAJOZX010001535.1:0-225000 GCA_023014485.1 Bathynomus jamesi | reverse complement strand
ACTCTTGTGTGTAGTACACCGAGACGTGTAGAAATTCTTCGTGAGTGAGCTAGTAGTAGTAGGACTACGCTCTACCAACTGAAGAATGTTTTCCACTTCAACCACATCTTGTTGACCTTCACGCTCAGATGAAACATGAACGCTGGGAACTGTACCAATCTCACGCAATGTGTTGAAAACCCTGGTAAACACACTTCGATCCGGAATTCTGCGGTTCGGAAACCGTCGACGGTATTCTGCAACAGCAGCTGTTGCACTTCCATCGCAAAAACCGTAGACATACACCATATCTGCATATTCGGCATGTGTGAAGGTGTGTGACATTCTTAACACTGCTTCAAACACCAAATAATGTCACTCACAACAGTCAGCTGTCGATTGGCTTATGTTACATGCTTACATTATAGCTTACATGGTTCAAGGTTATAGGGGAGGGAAGGGGGAGGAAGAGCTGCGCGCGCATCAGATTCAAACAGCTCTATCTCCGTAACCACTCAGAATTAGACACATGTTCATATGAACTTTTTTTCTCACAATGACCGATACTATCACCTCCCGAAGTATTAACCTTTCCTCCTGAAACACCCTGTATACTGCGTATATCAGCAGTACTCAACTCCAACTGGAGGTACGCCTTTCTCAACATTTGGGCTTATCAGTCCGTACCAACTGTCCTCTCAGTAGCCCACCACAATCCGCAATTAGAAACCATAGTAATGATAACAACAATCCCCTTCACAAAACTCAGTTCGAAATTCTAACAAGAACCAATAACCTTACAGAACTCCGAATTTTAGAATCTTTGTACATCTATAGAAACAAACCCTCCATTAACACTAGTTCATCTTACAAATTACAGCTCTTCTAACTAACCAACTAATCTACTTTCATAGATATATCATACCTTCCAAATGTAACTGACATTCATACAATTTTCCCTCTGTATCTGCCAAATATGGAGGTTGACGTAATCATTGTCTATTTACCAGTTGAGGTAATTTTAATTTAATTTAATTTAATTTTAATGATTTTAATTTTCTTTTGTAGTGATGTAATTTTAATTATTTATTCTTATTTTTGTTTTAAGGTATTAAGGTTTATAATTCACTGATAATGACAAAAGATTTGTCGAACGACTGAAGTATGATACAATAAATAAACGAAAATATTTGCTGTTGTATTGGTCCTTCTTTTCATATATATATATATATATATATATATATATATATATATATATATATATATATATATATAATATATTATAATGTTACGTTTATTCACGCGATGCATGCCAGCCTTAAAATGCTCAAGCGACAAAAGCCAATGCCAATAATGGTGAATTTGACTATAACGTCAAATGCTACGATAGAGAAAAAAAGCCAAAAACATACATAACTTATCGAGAGTAACATTACGCCATTTCATCGAATAAATTTTTCTCTCACACTTCGAATTTTATAAAAATATAACTGATGTAATGAAGGGCGTCACCGTGTCTTGGGCATTGTGGGCGGAGCAAATTTGACTGTGGTGACAAACTGATTGGTGATTGGTAGTTAAATAGTACGAGTCAGTTGAGTCTGCAGCAGCTGCTTCTCATCGAATTAGACAAGCACATACCTGTCAGGACATGCACATTCTCTCAGTCAGTCTCGTGCATTGCTTCCCATCAGTTGAATGATTAAGTGCATTTAGTTATTAATTTTGTTTTGGTATATGTTTGGTGAAAAAATAGTGTTTTTGTGGTATAAAAGTAAGAATGTCTCGTAAGTGTGAAAACAGTCCTCACAGTTCGGGTTTTGTGTGTGGTGAATTTACAACAAAATCTCAAAAATAGAGTTTCACTCCTTTAATTAAGAAGGCGTATGAACTTTATTACGGTTGCAAAGTAGGAGATCAAGACAAAATCTGGGCTCTTCATGTATGTTGTGTTTCTTGCGCACAAGGCTAATTTTGGGTCTGTATTTTTGTCTTTTATTGTTGATATGTTTTATTGCTTTAACTTTTTGTTAATATTTATACCTTTGTGCTATTTGTTCTCTTTTTTTTTTTGTTCTAATTGTTTTTCATTCTTTTCTTGTCGAGCCGTTTCCCCTGCTGGAACCCTTGGGTTATTTGTCTACGACTTTTCCAGTAGGGCTTACGACTTAGATTAATAGCATTGAAAAACGGTTTTTGGTTCCTGAATCAAAATAGATGGTTCCTATGTATTTTTTTGTACTGAAACGGAATCTGTGTTTAGAATTCTTTTATCACGTATAGATTTTGAGATATGACAGTTTCAGCTATATTGATTAACTGCAATTTCTATAAGCAAATTGCCGTTCATGAATTACACTAGTTTAGCATTCCTATGACAACCTATTGATTCTATCTTGCGACTGATGGCATTTTTCATCAATGAAGTGATAAATACCACTACCTACATACCGTAAGTTATATCAGTGACCATCAATATGTCGCAATGAGAGGGTAAGGCAGATTACTTTAGTGCAAAATATATACAAGCTCTTACATTTAGTGGTAGTAAAAATGATAATGAATTGATAAGTAGTGATAGTGATAGAGAATTTTCAATTGAAAATGCTGCTTTGAATGATTTTTTTGAGTGGAAGAAAAGGTTAAATATATTAAGAATTCTAAAAACAGATTCGGATTCAGTGCAAAAAATACATAGGGACCATCTATTTTGGTTCAGGAACCAAGAACCTTGTTTGAATGTATATTCCAAATATTAAAACGAAAAACTTGTTAGCAGATGTATAAATGATTTAATCTATCTAAATATATATAATATATATATATATATAATATATACTTTTTTATATACATATATATATTTATATAGTTACTTTTTTATATACATATATTATATACACTGTATTTATATAATTACCTTTTTTCATCTATTTTTTATAGTTACCTTTAATTAATGTTACTTTCATTTTTTTACAGGTCAATGTGAAATAAGTGCTTGGAATATTGACGGATTACCTAAAATAGATAAAAAAAACTGTGAAAAATATTAAGTATGTCTCGTAGATGTGTTAATGATGCTAACAATTTTTGCTCCATTTGTGGAGAATTTATTGTTAAAAAGCAGAAAAGGTGCTTTACTCCTCTTATAAAAAAAGTTTATCATTTGTACTTCGGACGCAAGATAGGAAATCAAGATAAACAATGGTCTCCGACAGTGGATTAAAGGTGCTCGTTCATCTATGTCTTTCGCAATACCATTGATTTGGAGAGAACAACAGGATCACTTAAATGACTGCTATTTCTGTATTACTAAAACATCAGGATTCTCTGCAAAAAACGAGAAATCCAGTCTATATCCTAATTTGGCATCGGCAATAAGACCTGTCGCTCATGGTCTAGATCTTCCTGTTCCAGTACCACCCGAAACATACAGTGCCCGCGAAAAGTATCCGATCACTCAAGAAAATACAATATTTTCCCTTGATATTCAGAGACACGTAATTCACTTTCTATTTGTTCTAGCGACATCTGGTAACTTTGAGGTTGCTCGCTGATATGAGAGCTATCCAACGCATTCTCAAATTAGTGTTCTGGTAGCCTTCGTTGCGGGTGGCTGTGTCTCAAATTTGTCAGATTTCACTGTTTGTGTAAATTTCTTGATTTTTTTTTTTTTTACAGAAAGTGGTGTAAATAAAATTTATATATAATGTGTGCTAAAAAACAACTTAAGAGTGATTGTCGAGGTGCTATTGTTGCTTTGCATGCATGTGGGAAATCACAGAGACAGATAGCTAAGGAATTAAAATATCCCAAAGTACCGTTAATTTATGGGTTTCACGGGCTAAGAACAATGGTGGCCTAACCACGCCAGTCCCTAAAAAACGATCTGGCAGACGAGAAAAACAAATTCGCGAACAGTCAAACTTATGAAACGTTTAGTATTGAAAAACCCAACAATAACTGCGAAAGAAATAAAATTTAATATGAATAATTTGTTATCTGGTGTTTCTGAACGAACTATCCAGGAGCGGCTCCAAAAAGAACTCGGATTACCATCTCGCCATGCTGCTAAGAAACCGTTCATTAATGAAAAATGCGTAAAAAACGTGTCGCATTTTGTAAAAAATACATTCATTGAACTGTTGATGACTGGAAGAAGGTTTTATTTAGCGATGAGTCGACATTTTTGACATTCAGAAGTTGTCCAAAAAAGGTTCGCCTGCCTATTGGCTCAAATAGGATGGACCCTAAATACACCCTAAAGACAATGAAACACCCTCCAAGTGTGATGGTTTGGGGTTGTTTCGGTTACTATGGGCGTGGAAACTTATATTTTCTTCCGAAGAACACAACTATGAATGGTGCACGGTATTTAGCAATGCTACAGGATAAACTTCCAATGGCAATGGCAATCCAAAGGACAAAAACATACATGCATGATGGTGCACCATGTCACAGGGCCAAAATAGTGACAAAATGGATTACTGACAATAAATTTGATATTTTGGATTGGCCTGGTAATAGTCCAGATCTCAATCCGATAGAAAATCTGTGGCTAATAATAAAAAATAAGGTTGAATGCCACGACACTGGCTCAGTCGAAAAATTACAAGAGGCCATCAAAAAGGTATGGTGCAAGGAAATATCAGTGGAAGTTTGTCAAAACTTGATTAAATCCATGCCAAAACGTCTAGAACAAGTCATCCAAACCAAAGGACAGATGACACAAAATACTAATATAAGGTTAGTATACATTTAAACATTGTTTTTTATGTAAAAAATACAAATTTCAAGGGTGATCGGATACTTTTCGCGGGCACTGTATACTGTAGAGGATGAAGATGATGATGATGAAGAGGTAAGTGCTGAAGCAGGTCCTACTAATGACCCAGATTTCAATCCTTCTACCCTAACTGAGCCACGCATGATTTCTCAAGCGGACATCAGTAATCTAGTTCGAGGTCTAAACCTAAATCTTGGTCTAAAAATCAAGCTGAGGTACTTGGTTCAAGATTACAAGGGTGGCATCTTCTAGAGAAAAACACGAACATAAGTCTGTTTCGTAACCGGGAAAAAGAATTTGTCCATTTTTTCAATGAAAGAAAATCTTTGCTATTGTAATGATGTTAATGCCCTGATGGAAGCACTCGCACACAAACACAAAATTGAAGAATGGCAGTTGGTCATTGATTCATCAAAATTGAGTTTGAAAGCTGTTCTGCTACATAATGAGAATATTTTTCCACGAGTTCCCATTGCTCATTCATTTCACCTAAAAGAATCATATGAAAATATGGAATATCTTTTAACCAGCAAAGAATACAATAAGTATAACTGGAACATATCTTTGGTGACCTAAAAGTTATAGCTCTTCTTTTGGGAATACGAAATATTGCTGTTTCTTATGTAAATGGGACAGCCGTGCTAAGTCTAAACATTACATTGTTAGCGATTGGCCAACAAGACAACTAGTAGAAAGTAAAAAAAACGTTTATCTACCACCTTTGCATATAAAGTTAGGACTGATGAAAAATTTTGTGGAAGGTATGGATCGAAACAGCAGAGGATTTCAATACATTAAAGAAAAAATCCCCAAAATCAGCGAAGCGAAAATAAAAGAAGGAATATTTGTGGGACCCCAAATACGAGAATTGATGAATGATGATGAATTCGATGCAGTTTTAGAAGGAAAAGAAAAAAATACTTGGGAGTGTTTTAAATCCGTCGCGACCAATTTTTTAGGTAACAACAAAACACTAAACTACAAAGATTTAGTTAAAAGAATGCTGGTAGCATATTATGAAAATGGGGTGTAGCATGTCCATAAAGATTCATTTCCTCCACTCCCATTTAAACTTCTTTCCTGAGAATTTGGGATCTGTGAGTGATGAGTATGGCGAGCGCTTCCATCGGGATATTTTAAAGTTGGAAAAACGGTACCAGGGCAGATGGAACCCTAATATATTAGCTGATTACTGTTGGTCATTGTTAAGAGAAGCTCCTCGTACGTACATCATACAAGCGAAAATATTCCAATAAATCACTTCAGTAGATTTCTATTTATGGTTATTTAGCTGCATTTGTATAATAAAATAAATTGTTTATACTTGTATAAATGTGCATTTTTCTCAAAACCTCTACAGTAGTATGTGAGAGAAAAATTCTGAAAGCAGGATGAGAAAGAAAGAGAAAGAAAAAACTATAGTATTTGTCATTTATCGTTACTTATTCGAACTATAGTGGATGTAATTTCTGTAATTTCCCAGAAGAGTTCCTTGTTCCATGCACGGTCTGTGTTTAACATATATAATATATGTCGGGGGGTGGCCCCAAAAAAACGCCTTGAGATTTGCACATCAATAACTTCAAAAATATGCAGTTCACACTTCCAAAATTTACATAACTTTTACCTCAATCTATTAATAAGCCATCATAAAAATTTCAGACCTCTACATAAAATACTTTTTCCCACAGCTGAGGGAAAAATGAGGTATGGTGAAACAAACGAATATCATAAACTGAAAAAAATTTATTATTCACATCTTATCAACAAATATGATCAATATGTCCACCGTCCTGCTTACAAACTAATTTTAACCTTTTCTTCCACGACATGATACATTTTCTGATTTCTGCTAATGTTATTTTGTCCCAACATTCGAGTATTTTTTTCTTTAATTGCATTTCTGTAAACTTTTCTGTTTGGCCTTCATAAACCTTCTCTGCTAGAGTGTTCCATATGCAATAATCCATGGGATTGCAATCAGGTGATTGCGGGGCCAGTCGTTTTTTCTAATGAAGTTGACTACATTCTGTTGTGGACAATCCTGTGTGAACTTGCTAGTATGAGCTGTAGCACCATCTTCTTGGAGTATGAAATCGTTTCCATAATACAGACGCCGACAATCAGGCAAAAGATTCTTCTCTAAGAGATTTACATAGATTTCTGAATTAATTTTTTTATTTTCTGAAATGAAATGAATTTTTGTCTTTCCATCCCACGATACACCTGCTAATACCATGATTTTTTTGGAAAACCGACTTGTCTGGTGGTAAAGTCTCGATGGAGGAATGTCTTTCTTACGCCGACCATAAACAACATCGTTCTGGGAGTTTCGAGCAATCTCGATGGTGAAATCTTTTTCATCTGTAAAAACTATTTTTTTAACATCATTGGACGAAAATCTATCAAGCAATTTTCTACAACGAATTTTTCTTTTAGCTCTTACATTGCCGTCACGTCTTGAAACACGGATCCTTTTAAATGCTTTAAGTCCTACCGTTCTTGCATTCTTTGTATGGAACTTCGACTGATACCTAAATTTCTTGCAATTTTCCTCTGAGAGCAGTGTAACCCAGGTCGATCCTTTTGAGATAGGCTCATCATTTCGATCATTGCTATATTGTCTTGAGTGTAAACTGTTTCAGGCCGACCACTTCCACGCTTCCGTGCCGTCGAACCGGTTGCTTTAAGTTTTCTAATTATTCTATTCACAGACATAACATTACAAGTTAATCCTGGAAATTCTCTCAAAGTTCTTTCCCCAGTCCACCTTTTTTCCAAGAAACACTTTTCAATCACCGCTTTTTCACCGTTAGTTAGAACCATAATTTGAAGGGTAAGTTTAAAAAACAGTATTTAAGATGGGCGTAGCCTATATCATCTGACGTTTTTCAGAGACTAACAGATCATCCATAGGCTAAGGAAACTACTACAAGTCTTAGAATAGTTGCCAGGTACAGCTATACACAGTTAGGATTTAGGATATTCGTTTTTTTCACCATACCTCATTGTTCCCTCAGCTGTGGAAAAAGTATTTTATGTAGAGATCTGAAATTTTTTTGATGGCTTATCAATAGATTGAGGTAAAAGTTTTGTAAATTTTGGAAGTGTGAACTGCATATTTTTGAAGTTATTGATGTTCAAATCTCAAGGCGTTTTTTAGGGGTCACTCGACATTCTCAGGAACACTGAAGTAAATAAAGAGTTCAAGACTATAATTATATAGGTTACAAAAAAAAAAAAAAAAAATATATATATATATATATAATATATAATATTATATATAATATATATATAATAAATATAGAAATAAAAATTGTGGGAGGAGCATACAAATTTGTAAGGAAAACTACCAATTTTGGCACTTTGCTCAAATTCAACACAAGATCAAATGGATTGTTTACAACCAATTTTATAGATAATGCCTGAATGATATATATAGGTAAAAAAAATAAATAAAAAAAATAAATAAAAATAACTTGAAAAATAAAAATTGTAAGAGGAGCATACAAATTTGTAAGGAAAACTACCAATTTTGGCACTTTGCTCAAATTCAACACAAGATCAAATGGATTGTTTACAACCAATTTTATAGATAATGCCTGAATGATTATATAGGTAAAAAAAAATAAATAAAAAAATAAATAAAAATAACTTGAAAAATAAAAATTGTAAGAGGAGCATACAAATTTGTAAGGAAAACTACCAATTTTGGCACTTTGCTCAAATTCAACACAAGATCAAATGGATTGTTTACAACCAATTTTATAGATAATGCCTGAATGATATATATAGGTAAAAAAAAATAAAAAAAAAAAATAAATAAAAATAACAAAAATAAAAATTGTAAGAGGAGCATACAAATTTGTAAGGAAAACTACCAATTTTGGCACTTTGCTCAAATTCAACACAAGATCAAATGGATTGTTTACAACCAATTTTATAGATAATGCCTGAATGATATATATAGGTAAAAAAAAATAAATAAAAAAATAAATAAAAATAACTTGAAAAATAAAAATTGTAAGAGGAGCATACAAATTTGTAAGGAAAACTACCAATTTTGGCACTTTGCTCAAATTCAACACAAGATCAAATGGATTGTTTACAACCAATTTTATAGATAATGCCTGAATGATATATATAGGTAAAAAAAAATAAATAAAAAAATAAATAAAAATAACTTGAAAAATAAAAATTGTAAGAGGAGCATACAAATTTGTAAGGAAAACTACCAATTTTGGCACTTTGCTCAAATTCAACACAAGATCAAATGGATTGTTTACAACCAATTTTATAGATAATGCCTGAATGATATATATAGGTAAAAAAAAATAAATAAAAAAATAAATAAAAATAACTTGAAAAATAAAAATTGTAAGAGGAGCATACAAATTTATAAGAAAAATTACCAAAATTTTCGCACTCTGCCCTTCTTGTC
This sequence comes from Bathynomus jamesi, assembly GCA_023014485.1. Classification (NCBI taxonomy): domain Eukaryota; kingdom Metazoa; phylum Arthropoda; class Malacostraca; order Isopoda; family Cirolanidae; genus Bathynomus; species Bathynomus jamesi. The sequence goes on along the minus strand of JAJOZX010001535.1, from coordinate 215,797 downwards.
TAAATCTGTTCTGAACGAATTCAAAACAACGGGATCGAGTTGAAAAAGACCTTTGTTCATGTTAAAGTTATTTGTAAGTCGGATAATAGCAGACTCAAGAATATTTCTATTAACAATGTTCAGAACAGATTTAGACAAGAAGGGCAGAGTGCTAAAACTTTGGTAATTTTCCCTTATAAATTTGTATGCTCCTCTTACAATTTTTATTTTTCAAGTTATTTTTATTTTTTAATTTTTTTATTTATTTATTTATTTTCAGGATGTCATTAGACGAAAGCGCTTGAGCACCACTGTGTTTCCTTTCCTTCGTGGTTTTATTCATCATATATATATATCTATTATATATATATATATATATATATATATATATATATATATATATATATATATATATATGATGAATTCATCATAAATATTTTTCACGTGTTACCTTCGTGAAATAATTTTCATATATAATATATATATATATATATAATTATATATATAATAATTTTTCAACATCTCGGACACAATACGGCTTCTAAGTCTCATACAGCACATGCAGCTGACACAGTTGGGAACCCTCGAGCCGGCCTACTACATGGCAAGAAACTACCAGAACAGGTAGGCGGGAACGGATCCATCTCGAAGGACCACAAGGCTACAAAACACGCGAAACCAAAAGACAACGATCTTAAAATGCACAAGGAGCAATGCAAAACAAAGAACATAAACATTGTCCTGGCAAATATTCAAGGAATAAAACCGAACAATTCACTAAACAAAGTTTCGTACCTGAACGGTGTTATGGACGAAACAAGGGCGGACATCGCATGTCTCATAGAAACACATCTTAAAGACTGCCAAGGAAACCGATAACTGCGAACACTGTATCGATAAGAAAGAATTACATATCAATAGATTCAACTTACTAAGAGCGGATAGAACAACGAGACGTAAAGGTGATTGTGCTGTTTATATACATGAGAGGCATATGACAGAGACGGTAATAAGTAAATCCAACAGCTTCGTGGAAACCCTTGCAGTGAAACTAGAGAAACTAAACGTGGTACTGATAGTCATCTATAGACCTCCAAACTCTCCAAATGAAAAATTTTCGGATGCCATTGAGGATAGCAGAACCCAAATAAAGTCCGTAAACGCTCCATCCCCTAATATAATACTCCGTGGCGATTTTAATTTCCCATTTATAAAATACAAAAAGGTGGGTGGAAATATATTTATACAGCAAGATAAGGGAGCCACAAGAGAGGACCAGGAGCAAGCAAAAATGTTGATGGCTCTCACAAATGAGTTTATGCTGACACAGGAGATAATAGAAAATACCAGGAAAAATAAATGCCTAGATCTGGTATTCACAAATAACACGAACTTGATTGCCGATATAAAAATAACTCCAACTATTATCTCAGACCACAATATAATCGAGTTATCAACAAATATGGCGATAATTTTGAAAGACAATACACATACGGAAGGAAGAAGCAAATTTGAGGCTTTTAACTTAAACTCCAAGACCATAAATTGGGAAGAAATCAGATCACACATGGCCCAAATAGAGTGGAGAACAGTGTCCGAGAATAAAACAACTGAGGAAATGCTAACAACCTTGGAAGAAAAGACGCTGAGAATTTTGGGAAAATATGCTCCGAAAGCACAACCAAAAGGAAAGAGGAAGTGGCTAGAGAGGCAAAACAGAAGCATATTCCGCAAAAGAAAGAGAGTAGCGATGAAGTTAGCTAATTACGGAGACAACAATGCCAGGAAAGTAATACAAGAAAAACTGGAGAGAATCGATTGGGAAATACAAACTCTGATAAAGGGCCATACAGAGAGGGAAGAGGAAAAGGCGGTAGAAGCAATAAAGGAAAATCCAAAATACTTCTACAGCTATGCGAAAAGGAAACCAAAAACGCACGCTAATACCGGGCCTTTAAGGAAAGGATATAATGAACTAACAAACGATCTAAAAAAAATATCTGAAACATTGAGAGCCCAGTATGAATCGGTATTCAGTATCCCAAAAAGTGACAAAGCGATACCTGACATAGATGCATTCTTCAAAGAGAAATTGCAAGGAGAATGTATAACAGACTTTGATTTTACCCCAGAAGATGTAGCGAGAGCTATGGGACAAATGAAATTACATTCAGCTGCAGGTCCGGACAAATGGAACGCACTATTAATTAAAAACTGTAAAAATGAAATAGTTACACCCTGATACTGGATATGGAGAAGATCCCTAGACACGGGAAATACCGAGCATCTTGAAAAGAGCAAACATCGTCCCTATATAATATATAAAGGAGGGGATAGATCTCAAGCAAAGAACTATAGACCAGTGTCCTTGACGTCCCACCTCACCAAAAGTTTTGAAAGAATAGTCAGAGAGAAAATTTATGACTTCTTAGAGACATTAGAAAGATTCAACGAAACTCAACACGGATTCCGATCAGGAAGATCATGCCTATCACAACTTATAGAGCATTATAACAATGTCGTAGATGCACTTGAAGTAAAAATTCAAGGTGTATCATCATCAGAATCAGAAGTACGCAGCTCAGTACCACAAGGTACAGTGCTGGACCCACTCTTGTTCATTATCATACTAACAGACGTAGACAGTGGAGTAACATAATTTGCGGACGATACAAAGATCAGCAGAAAAATCAGCAATGCAAACGAAGTAGAGGCCTTGCAGAGAGACACAAACAAAATATATGATACAAATGGTCAGAAGACAACAATATGACATTTAACACCGAAAAATTTCAGCTCTTGAGATATGGTAGAAATGAGGAACTTAAAAAGACTGCATATTATGCTCCAGATAGACAAGAAATTCAGAGAAGCACGAAAGCGGTCAACTTGGGGGTAATAATGACCGATGATGCCAAATTCGAGACAGAAAATCAGATAGCAATAAACAAAACAAAAAGAGTCGCGGGACAGGTACTAAGAACGTTCAAAAGGAGGGCCAAGACAGTAATGATTCCCCTGCTGAGAACACTGATCATACCAAAACTTGAATACTGTTCAGTCTTGACGTCCCCATATAAAAAGGAAGAAATTAATAAACTAGAAGAAACGCAGAGACATTTCACAGCAAAGATTGATGGTTGTAAAGAACTCAACTACTGGGAAAGACTACGTAAACTAAATCTGTACATCCTGGAAAGAAGAAGAGAGAGGTATACCATAATCTACATATGGAAAATTTTCGAAAAACTGGTACCAAACCTCAAACTAAACCCAATTACCATCCAGACAACGCTGGAAAATAGGAAAGGCAGAATGTGTAGTGTTCCAAATTAAAGGCCCGACAAGGAACCTCCTCAACTCTGAAGGAAAATAGCTTGATCGTCAGGGGGTCAAGAATTTTCAACCAGCTTCCAAAGGACCTCAGAAACATTACAGGGGTCAAAGTTGAAGTCTTCAAGAGAAGACTAGATACCTGGCTCAGGACAGTACCAGATGAGCCAGGTGTACCTGGCTATGTACGATGGAGAGCGCAAGAGAGCAACTCGCTCCTCCACCAAGCCAGGACTATAGGCGGGGCTACCAGCTTGAGCTTCGTGTGAAGAAAGACCGACGCACGGAACCCAAACTAGGTCAACAAGGTGTATGTATATATATATATATATATATATATATATATATATATATATAGTGTGTGTGTGTGTGTGTATATATATATATATAAACAACGAAAATATCACGACTAAACCTAACCAATCGTCAAGGGTGATTGACATTGTGGGCTTATTAAAATTGCAGGAGTATAATGGAAAGTACCCCCCACCCAAAAAAAAAACCCTCGGCCTGGTACTTAATTAAATATATTTTAAGGATATTGTTGGTGTACAGGGTAGACAAAAAGTCCGGGCACCCCTTCAAAATAAAATAGTGTGCATGAAAGAAAGAATTTATTGCATAGTGACATTTTTTAACATTTAATTTAATTTTTAATTTTACAAAAAATTACTGAAATGCGAAAAATTAGACAAGTAAATACGAGATATGTAAATATTTTGAAGGGGGGAGGTGCCAAGACTTTTTGCCTATCCTGTACTATAACTTTAACATAAGGTTATTGAATCTCCCCAGTTAGAGCTGACTAGGCTACCAGTTGGACTTATTAAAGATTAGGTCAAAGCTGGTTAAAAGACTGGACTAATGATAAGTCAATATTAGGCCTACCATATTATCGATATGCATGATTAAGGGAGGAGTGTTAGATTTGGTTGGAAGGGTTAATTTAATACACTGAATACAGTCGATCCCCTTAAGGGAGGATTGTTAGATTTGGTTGGAAGGGTTAATTTAATACACTGAATACAGTCGATCCCCTTAAGGGAGGATTGTTAGATTTGGTTGGAAGGGTTAATTTAATACACTGAATACAGTCGATCCCCAATATTCGTCGTTAATTGGTTCCTTGTAAACGTGATGGATAACGAATAACGATTTCCCATAGACCCAATGTTATAAATGAGGGTTACTTTCCCAGGCCGCCAGGTCTTAATTATAAAGTGCCTTTAATAGTTGAAAAATTACTTTCTAGCATGTTTTTAGCCTTAATATAACGCAGTATAACTCTCCAAAGACAAAATGTACCACTAGAGTCAATATTAGAATGCTTAGAAGCCAGTGTAAACAAGTTTCATCAATTATTTCACCAAATAATAACCAGAGCAACGCAAGACAACCGTCCAATATGGCGTTCAGAGAACAGAGACCAAAGACCGATTTAAAGTTGGAAAGTTCTCGACGCTGCCCCAGACAACCAACAGATGAATGAACGACGAAATGCGAGTCGCTTCGCCTCGGGGCTAACGGACAAAAAACAGATAAGCGGGAATACACGACGGATATGGTGGGCGCAGGGGGATGGTATTAATGGATTAACGACGAATAAGAGAAAAACGGATAACGGGGATGGACTGTATCTATTTTTAACTTCATGGTTCTTCACCTTAATGCGGCCTGGGACATACACTACCAAATTGAGAAATTTGGCAGAAATCTACTGATGCTTCACTTGTCAAATTAAAATGTTAGCTTCAGATCTGATGGTGTTACTTTTTTGGATCAATATGACGTACTTGCATAATTTTTCCCGTTTTCTATAGGGTTTGGAGTCACTTCACTGACATTTCGAAAATGTTTATGTTAGGCCTACCATAAGTTCAGTCTTTTAATCCGCTTTAAACTGCTTCCTTAATAGTTTAGTTGGGTAGTCTAGACTCTAGTCGGCTCTAATTTGGGAAATTCAATAACCTTTTTAGATTAGTTATATTACGTCAAAAACTCGCAAACAAAATAATATCTTTAAAATATCTTTGTACAGTAACTGGTCAAACCCTGATGCTTAAAGTTGTAATGGGCATCAATCGACAGAAATCTAATAAGAAAAATATCTTTTCAGGGAGTTAAGATAAAGAATGAAAACTTCAGCTTAGAAATAGCTAAAAATAATTTTTTAAAACGACCAAACCACCCTCCAGTTCGGGCATCGTTGGTGCATTTAAAGTGAAGTAATTAAAATGATATATTAAGTAACATAAGATCAGAACTTTAGCTAACATATATTTGCAAACCAAAGTCACTTGTTAATTACAAAACTAAAAATAAAGCTTCAAAAATACACAAAATTCACTACCACGCAGTTGAAAATTGATGACGTAATTGGTCCGGAACCGAAAAACATTATATATATTCAGGGTGTCCCAAAAATCACTATCTCTTTTGCAGAAATAATAATATTTTAAGAAAAATAAAAGAACAGCATAACCAAATATGCGTATACATAACAAATTCAGGTATTGGCTTCGGCATGAACACCATCAGTGTCTCTGCATGTTTCAAATCTGTCAGCTGCATAACGGAAGACATTCATCAGTATCTATAGAGTTATTTTCCCAGCTGCGGCAGCAGTGCGGTTTCACAAATCTTGCAGGTCTACCACTCTTGTTTTGTAAAGCTCAGACTAAAGTCTGAGGTGAACAAAACAAGAGTGGCAGACCTGCAAAGAGATCTAGAGAAATCAAAGAAAACAGCGACTCCAAAAAGTAGCTGGAAAGATTAGAGGTCATAGATTGGGGAAAAGATGAATCAAGGAAGACTGTTCCAGAGTTGACCAGTTGAGTAGACAAAAGATTGAGAATACCGATTACCTCTTGCGTTAGAGAGTTGGACAGAAAAGGGGTGAGAATGTGTCGAAAGTCGGGTACTGCAAGCTCTCCTTAAAGGAGGAGGCATGCAATTAGAGAGTTCAGAAGAGCAGTATCCGTTATAATAGCGACAGTAAAAAGAGAGTAAGGCAACAGTGTGGCAAAGGGAGTGGGATTTGAAGACATTCAATAAGAGGCGGGAAACTGATGAGACGAAAACTTTTTATTCCACCCAGTCAAGTAGAACTGTGAGGGTTGAGCCTCCTCACACATTAGAAGCCTACTCCTTACAGGGGAGAACAAGACTCCTGTACAGAGACAGCAACTGAATGGGGGCGAAGAAACTGCAGAACCGATACAGCACAACATTCTTCTCCTAAGAGGTTAGGTAAGAGAAGAGAAAGGGAGTTGTGTATCGTTGAAAATAAGGGAATAGTAGTGTGGCAAAGTTGTGACGAGTAGACAGATGAATGAACCGAGTTTTCGAGGCATGGAAACCACAAGCTTTTCTCTACCCCAATCAGAGATAGAAAGATCAGAGGTCAGGTGCGTCATAGCCGTCTCAAGCGAAGCATGGAGTGATTGTTGAGAGGGACGATTTGTGAAGCGGGTAGAGAAGTGAAGGGTGGAATCATCTGCATGGGAGTGGATAGGACAGGAAGTGCGACATAAAAGATCGTTGATAAATAAAAGGAAGAGAGTGGGTGACAGTACAGAGCCCTGAGGAAAACCACTATTAATAGCTTTAGGAGAAGAACAGTGGCTATCTACAACCGCAGCTATAGATCTGCCAGAAGGGAAATTAGAGATGAAGTCACAGATAGAAGGATAGAAACCGAAGGATGGCAGTTTGGAAATTAGGGATTAAATACCAGACTATCAAAAGCTTTCGATATATCTGGCGCAACAGCAAAGGTTTCACCGAAATTCCGAAAGGAGGATAACCATGAGTCAGAGATGATTGCTAGCAGAGCGTCCCTTACGGAATCCATCCTGACGATCTGAGAGGTAATTGCGAGCAGAAAAGTGTTTAAAAATCTTCTTATTAAATATACAGAGTTGGACAGGTTACTTTCTATAAGTAAAGGCGTTACCGCTTCAGTTACTTCTATGAAAAAGTAACGCGTTACCGTTACAGCTACTGCTACCATTACTTTTAAGAAAAGACTAAAGAGTTAAAAAGCCTTAATAATACCAAATTATACTCTATATGACAAAAAATCAAAACAAACTCAACTAAAAAAATGGCCTGTCCAAAAAAACTAATCTTGTATATTTTTACAGTGTGTGTTGTTCGATTTCAAGAACACTAGTTTTTAAAAATTGGCATCTGATAGTCCTCGTTTGGAGGAGCTAAGAGCTAATAAATTATATTAGTCAAATGATCAGTTTGAAAGTAACGAGTAGCGAGTAACGATTGAACTCGCTCTAAAAAGTAGTGCCGTTACCATTTTCGTTACAACATCTCGAAAGTAACGGTGTTACCGCTACAGCTACTAAAAAAGTAACGCCGTTACGTAACTGCGTTACTAGTAACGCTGTTACTCCCAACACTGTAAATATAGATTAAAAAACTTTAGAAAGGCAAAAAAATCAAAGTATTTGAACAATAGTTGAAGAGTTGAGAGCGGTCACCCTCCTTTGGGACAAGCTGAATGAAAGCTAATTTCCAGCAGGAAGGAAAATTACCAGATTAAAGACAAATGCGAGAGAGTTTGCCAAGGGAGGGTGTCAGCACAGAAGCACAGTTCTTGAGAACAACAGGAAGAACATCACAAGGACCGTACGCCTTCCTGGAGTTGAGCCCAAATAGGGCAGAAAAACATTTTTGGAAAAGATTCTAATTTCAGTCATAATTAAGTCTGTGGGAGGAGGAATAGAGGAGATGGGGTTTAGGGGTGTGAAACCAAACTCGATTTAGTAATTTTTTATTTTTATCAGTTTCTATCATTGATTTGGTTGTAATTGAATTGTGTCAATCTCCACTTATTGTCTGCTCGGAATCGAAGACCAATACTTTGTCAATTTTTCAAAGTGCTGCCTGATAACCAAAAATCACAGTGCGGGAAATGTCCTGTAGGGCATGCAGTATCAGTGATGTAGGACTCGAGACCTGTCTTGAGACCTTTTTTCTGGTCTCGGTCTCGGCTATGATGGTCTCGACTACATCACTGCAGTGTATATACAGTATGTATATACATATATATATATACATATATATATATATAATATATATGTATATGTTAGTGATGGGACGATGCATCGCAATCGCAATCGCAATCGCGATACAATCGCACATTTTTTACAATCGCAATCGCAATTGCAATCGCATTTAATGAGTGCGATTGTTGCGATTGTGAACAAAAGATTTAAATCTCTACCAAAGTTGCTATGAAAGCTGCTCTTTCATGCATACTTAAAGAAAGTTTAGCTAACAACAATACGGAATAATAAATAAACAATAAATAAGTCAAAAACAGAAATGAAAACGGGTTGCGAATTAGTTGAAAACAGAATAAAAAATTGGTTTAATAATAACAATAAGTACACCTCTTTATTTGCTCTATGTAGAATTGGAATGTTAAAAATCAAGTTAACCCTATGGTAGGTAACGCGTTTAGGTATATTTAAAGCATAAATGAGCGTTATGTGAGGCTAAAGCTAAAACATCGCAATCGCAATCGCGCGATTTTCAAATTCTGACAATCGCAATCGCAACAGCGATTGTATGAAATATGACAATCGTCCCATCACTAGTATATGTATATGTATATGTATATAGTGTGTGTGTGTGTGCGCGTGTGTGTGTGTGTGTATGTGCGTTTTAGCCAGGTTAACCCCATCATATATAGAAATGCTTTCTATTTTTTGCAAATGAAGGCTCCCCACGATAGGATTCCCGCCTTTGCTAGATGCAGTTTATACTTCCAGTTCTTCACTATCCAATCGTAGTCGCTCTCGCTGAAATCCTGCGAAAGAAGAAACACAGAAACATTATAAGATAACTATTTGTTTTAATGATACAATATCTATATTGCGCTATACGCTTTATACAAAGATTAGTCTCCAATTATTTATTCAGTCGGTAGTCTCGTACACATTATTATTATCAATTATTATTATTTATTAATAATTATTATTATTATTACGTAAGAATCTTTCAAAACTTTTACTCGTGATCAGGCTAAGAACTCGGAACTTGAAAAGCAAGATAGAAATCGCTTCCGTGATCAAATTCCTGATTGTTTCTGTATGTAAAATAATTGCTGACAACACAAATATTGAACGTTTTATTTAAACTTCTTGCTTAGGGACCGTTCACAATTATTAACATTTTCACAAGTGTACAAAGAGTACACTGTTTCAACACCCCCCACCCGCACCCCGACCCACCTAAAGTGTACAAAGAAAAATGTTGATTTATTTTACAATGTATTATATTGAAAAATTAGAGATATACAAGTTAATATTCATACTCAAATGCGCTGTTGGCATAGGGGCGATCGCAAAAACTAATTCTCCACGAAATTGGCGGAAAGATATGGATCGACATTTTTCGTATTTCTAAAAGCGTACAACGGCCCTTAATCTCCACGGCCCCAGGGTACGGTTTGTACGCTCGTGAAAATGTTGATAATTGTGAACTTCCCCTTACTAAAATGAAAGCCTCTTTCGTTGGGATGAAATATTTGAGTTCTTCTTCCAAACTTCTTAAGAACATTTCCAAAAAGTCGATAGCTTCGACTTCTCTGAAACCAGCCCTCTTCAGGGTATTTTCGTATTCAGTGATGGTCCTTAAAGAGAATCCTAAAATGAAAAAAAAATAGTCATTACAGAAGGAAAGAGAAGCCCAAGTGATAAGTATTAAATGCATATCAGTGATATTTATGGATTTAATTTACAGTAATCCCCCGATTTACGCGGTAGATGCGTTCCTGAACCTACCGCGTAAAATTAATTCCGCGTAAATTGCGAGAACTATAATATACAATTCAATGTGCTAAGTACGGGCCCTCCCCCCAACCCCAAGACACCCCAAAAATTAAATGAAATGAAATAAAATACAATAATGATAATAATAATAATTATCAGCCATAAAAAATAATATTAATTAAATAAATAAATAAATACATAAACTCGTCTGTAAAAAAGAGTAAAAATTAGTAATAAGATGTAATAAATAAAAAAAATAACATTCACCATTTGGGTCTCTTGGAGTTGGCTTCTTAACCACCAGTGCCTTAGCCCAGTCGTCGCGTTTTTTTTATATTTTAACATTTTTTTTATTTATTTATAAAAAAAAATTGAATATTTTTTGGACCGCGTTAATCCGAAACCGCGCAAATGGGGGTCGCGTAAATCGAGGGGTTATTGTACTTACAAAATCCGAACTATCTTCGGGAAGAGAATTTATATAAAGAATTCGTGTCATCCAATTAAGCGAGTGGCAAAAATACATGTAACATTCGTTCACAAGCAACTTAAAACGATTAAAAGCTTTATAAAGGATGAGCTATAGTAAATGTTGTCCCTCATCTCTGGTCGTCCTACAACTAAAACTGAGCTTAAAAGCGAAAAACAAAGTAACAACGATAAATCTTTAACGAGCGACTGCAAAAGCTAATTAATTATTATTCATTTCACCTGCTCTCATTGTTGACAGTAAAATATCATCATTTCTTTCACTACCTCATAAGTTTCTCTATTCACTACAGTTTTACGCGCTAACTCTTCTTTCGATACAGGATACTTACTTTTATTTATATTCACTTTCGATAATCTCCGGTCACGCACGTCAACGAAATTTGTTACCGTTCTCCTTAACTGGTTCTCTGATTCACCCAAAAGCACCACGACAGCTGCCATTCATTCTATTCCAAACTCAGGTTTACTCCTCTCTCCAGAGCATTTTTACTTTCATATCACGCATTACACTATCCGTACACACATTAACATCGTACGATCTTGTCTTACTCCGATATTAATACTGAACTAGTGACTCAACTCAAACTTGACTCTACTATCCACACAAAAATTTCCAGATACATTAACAACCTACAACTGACACAATATCTCCTAAACGCTTGTCACAAAATGGTTTTATTCCTTTCATCATACGCTTTTCAAAATCCATAAACGCTACGTACACCTTTCGTTTCTTATCACTTAGTGTCTGAATCAGAGTCCTCACTTCAAACACACGATCATCCTCTGTCTTCTTTAAAGCCGTCTTGTTACTCTCCCTAACCAAAAGATCGACAATCGTTTTTATTCTGTCTTATTGGCCTATAATTTTTAAATTCACTTCTCTAACCTCTATTTTTATACAGTGGTATAATTACAGTATTTATCTACCTACTTTAATTATGATTAATCACGGTTGGTTTTTCAAACATTTACAGCCGCTGAGACCCTACCATGAGCATAAAAATGGTCTGTAGTCTAGACTTAGTGTATCGCGTAGTCTGCACTTAATAATGTACTTTAAGAATATCTAAAAATAAATTTTATCAGGTTCTGTCCTCTCACCCACTCTTTTATTTATCAATGATATATTACGTTGCTCTTCCTGTCCTATCCACTCCTATGCCGATGATTCCACTCTTCACTTTTCCACCACTTTCACAAAGCGTCCCTCTCAACAATCACTCCATGATTCGCGTAAGGCGGCTATGGTACACCTGACCTCTGATCTTTCTACTACCTCTGACTGGGGCAGAGAAAACCTCGTGGCTTTCAATGCCTGAAAAACTCAGTTTCTCCCTCTATTTATTCGTCACAATCTTCCACACAAGTATCCCCTTATCTTCAACAATACACAACTCGACCCTTCCTCTTCTCTTAACATTTTTGGTGTTTCCTTTTCTTGTGATCTTTCTCGGAAAGATCATCTACACTATCTTTCCAAAACAGCTTCTAAGAGGTTAGGTATGTTGTACAGGCTCCGCAGTTTCTTCACCCCCATTCAGTTGCTCTTTCTGTACAGGAGTCTTGTCCGCAACTGTTTGGAGTAAGCTTCTCATGTGTGGGATGGCTCAACCCACTCAGCTCTACTTGGCCGGGTGGAATCAAAAGCCGCATGTCTCCTCCCTTAAGGAGAGCACGCATTTTACACATTTTCATTCCTTTTCTGTCCAACTCTCTAAAGCAAGAGTTAATCGGTATTTTCAGTCTTTCATCTACTCAACCTGTTAACTCTGGAACAATCTTTCTCAGTCCATCTTTCCCCCTGTCTATGACCTCCAATCTTTCGAGCGCAGAGTGTCTAGGCATCTCAAAAACCCTGGACCTTGATTTCGGATCTCTTCTTCTATGGGACTGTTTTTGCGGGCATTCGCCCTTGTTCCTTCCTTCCTTCACAGAAAAAACAACCCGAGAAATGTTCCATAAGAAATGTTATATTGGTAATTTGTTATCTAACTTAGTGGTTCTTAAACTTCTACACAACAGAGACCGGCAAAAGTAAGCTATAAGATACCGCGGACCGACAATTGGGAACCACTTTACTCAGGGTCTATACCTCACCATGTCATATATCTCTAATAGCTTCATACATTGATATTTTGGTAAAAGAAAAAGGATTGACGATAACGTGAAGAGCATTAGAAGGAATACATTTTATTAAGTTGTTTCTTTGCTCATAATTGTATAACAGTATGGAAAATAAAGAGCCGTTACAGTATTGGGCAAATCACAGCCAAAATGATAATAACACACGTACACTTACGAATTCAGCTTTACGTACACACGCGAGCACACAACTTCACAAACATGGGTAAAGAGTCAAAACATGAGGAAAGCATAGTCGCTATTGATAATAACATGCACAAGTTTAAAAACAAACAATTCATAGGCCTACACAGACGTAGGCATTTGCAGAAAAGAAAACATTTCCACAACGGCAAACTTGGTTTATTTTTAATGCAACATTTATGTTTTCAGTGAGAAATGCGGACCTAGTAGCTTTCCTTTCTCGGACCGGCCATTTAGAAACACTTATCTAACTATTAAAATTGTACTCTTGGATCATTGTTTACAATGACCAACAATTTAATAATAATAATAAAATTCAGTCGGGGACTTACAAAGTTCCGTGTTGCGTGTGTAATGCTGGAAAGATGGAAAATTTTGACAGATACACAGCATAGATACAATGTTCGCACAGGGAATTCGGACAGGTATTTTTTCAGGTATTTTTACTTAACTTACAAAATTCTTTAATAGATTGCTTATGAAACTGTGAAGGAATTATAATTTCATTAAAAACATTTATGAAACAGATCGACTCTAATTCTTCCAAAAGGTAACTTTTTGTATAGCATAGTTTTAGATAATGATCAGTCACCCGTATGTATGGGGAAACACATTAGCTATTAAATTCCCTCATTATACAGGGTGTTCTAAAATTACATAGTAAACTTCTATATGTCTGTTGATCAGTAGTGGGACGTTGTAAACAATGTGTTCAAGTTGAGGGAAGACGCTTTGAACATCTAAAATAAACAATTATTTTTCTTCTTGTTGTTGTATTTGAAATAAAATTGTTAAATATCGCATAATTTTTTTAAGATATTGCGTTCATATAAAAGTTTACTAGGTAATTTTAGAAAATCCTGAATATACTATAATGCAAAACAGCATAAATTTATTTTTTCTTCTGTGATCGAGTTCGGAATCCCAACTGAGCCTTGAACGGCCAACTCTGAAAGGATACCTTCAACTATAGCCTAAGTTTAGCTGGATTAAAACAGACTCCATGGAACGGGGGGACCTGTTCGGTTCCACCTAAGGGTTGTCGACTCGACGCGGGACTACTTTAGGCCTCAGTTAGCATAAATTAAAAAGAAGGAGGCGCTATTTATGGTCGTCTTTCTAAACTTGCAGCAACTAAACCTGCACCACTGCACGGTGCAACAATTCTGTATCTAGACTACCAAACTGAATTGCAAGCTCTCTGTAAGACCATGCCCTATCAGTGCCACATTCAACAAGAATAGAAAGGACGCTGCCGGCACCCAAAATTGATGCCACAAGAGCCCCAAAAGTTCGCTTTAAATTAAATGACAATTTTTCACCAACCTTACAATTATGAGATGGATATACAAAGTGGGAGAAACGTCTTTAAGGATTTTATACATACAAATAATTCGTTGATAATAAATAAATTCCAATCACATCACTGCAGTCTATGCGATACTTTTCAGAGCAACTATACAATAGGGAGTGAAACAACTTTTTATTTAAAATTTATTTGCCTCACTTGTTTTTTGGTGTATTAGAACATAAAAATGATGTATTCAGTCATTTAATGTTTGTAACTCAAACCATCTCTCGTATTTTACATAAAAACAAAATGGCCATTAGCCGGTTGTCCATAAATAAAAATATGCTCATAACATAAAAACTAAGTGTTCTATCAAAAAAAATAATTGAAGAAAAACGCTTTATAATGCAAAACTATACTTAAAAAACACCATTGTGCATACATTGTATTGAAATAAAATTGTATCTGGTCTCACTTGGTTGGATGCCGTAAATCAATTACATTTGAATGCGATATAAAACCCGCTCATCTCAAATATTATTATTTTTTCAGGAGAGGCATCAGATCCTTTTGGTTTCAAGTGAGGGAAGCAGAGACCGACTTTTTATTCTTGACCTAATAAATCCGTCTCCTGATTCCTTATTCCTGTGATATTACTAATGCTGATGCATCTGCAACCAACTTCACGGCTCTTTCGATATTCTGTGTGTGAATTGGGGTATTTCTCAACTTTGAAACATTTTGTTTTGTACTCAAGCAATTCTTCATCACACAATTTAGAAGTGAGAGGTGGTTCACTGATATCAATCCTATCCCAGAAGATGATGTCTGTCCAATGTGATGTTTTAAAGTTCAATTCTGGTACTCTAAATTCCCTGATTTTCCTTGTATTGGCTTCCTTACACTTTCTTGTCTGTATTATTCGATCGATTGCAACTTTGCGCACCTTTTGCTCACTATCTGACAGCACTGATAGAAGAATATTTTATGAGTGAGCAAAATAGGTATTCCGTGATATATAAGGGTGGACAACTTTTTGTATATCTTGGGGTAGCAGGTTGAACCTTTTTATCGCATCAAAGATATGTTTGGGTCCATCAGGCAGATACAGTTTAAATTTTATATTGAACCAGTTAGGACCATAGTTTGTTACTATGAACAGAAGAAGGGTAAGTAACTCTCTGGAGGGATTCTTTTGGGAGACATAATAACGACATAGTCTGTTAGCTAGAGTTAACCATCTAGAGTTGTTAAGGGGACCAGGCTTGAGTTTCTCTAGGCTTCCGTCAACATATCCTTCTCTTAAGGCCCCAATTATTCTGAACATGTATTGTTGATCATTACTTAAATCTTCTATGAGCTCATCTGTGAGAACTGGGATGCTATCGGCCCCATCCGTAATTAGGGAGAATTTTACCACAGGCATCTCATGGCAAGTCTTAAGAGCATTACCAATAAATCCACTGAATGATCTTGGCCCAGTTGTTTTCCCGTCGTATCGCTCAAACAGATAAACAGATGCCTTAAGGGAAGTTAATTTGTATGTAACATACAAATGCTCCATTGCAATGGTCGGTTCAGCTTCTGCTCGATGAAATGGATTATGCCACCTTTAGACCCAGTGTTGACATTCGTACTGTCCACCCTATCACCTGGAGATTCTGGTCTAGTGTCACTTCATTCAGTAAGCGAACAACGATTCAGATACATCATTGCTTTTCCAGATTTAGGGCTCAAATGGTTAAGTATCTCCACCAGCCTCACTCAATAGTGCTAATTTTCTTCAACAATTATATCCTGGTACCATTTACCATCTTTATTTGTCTTTACCAACGTCTTGTCTTTTCTCCCATCAAAATGTAAAGCTTTAACATCACCATAACTTTGTGCAGCTTCAACTTGTAATGTTTTTCTCAATTTCTGTCTCTCTCTTCTCACCTTACCTCGATGAATAAAAAGTCGCTGTCTTTTTCAGTAATAATACCCAAATCCACCAAGTAGCTGAAGCAATGGCCGATGCAGCCCTATCTGAAACACCAAATCTGTCGGCTTCCATGGCCAGATTGAATATGAATGCTCCAACATTCAAATGAGAGCCCCTTTACCCAGACTCAGGTGTTGAACTTTCTTCGGTACTAGAGAGATCAGTATTAGTATCAGGTGAAAGCACATCATCAATGACTACCGTTTCGAATTCTTCATGCATGATTATTTTTCTTCGCTTACTTCCTTGTTGCTCCTTCAACTTTCTTGCATTTCTTTTTGCTATAGATCTTGAAAGGGTACATCCACACCTCCAATTCATATTTCGCATAGTCCTCTGATCCTCAGGAATTCCAGTTCTTCTTTGGGTATTCTTGATTCTTTTGGACAACACAAATATGTTTTTCTTTACATCCGCTTTTTCGGCAGTCAAATATTGGTGCGAAACGAAGTTGCATTTATAGGCACAAATGTCATTTTTTACCAATGATTTTTTTAATAATTCAATAAGCTTCGCACTGCTCTTGGATCGATTGAGTTGGTAACCTTGTCGGTAAAGCGTTTCAGCTTGGTAATTATGGATTTTTTACTCATTGAGGGTATTGATGAACGTTTCCACACTTTCGACCAATACTTCTGCTATCGTTTCGAGAATCATTGTTTTGTCAATTTTGCAGATGAGCCTTCCTTCAGTAGAAGAAAATATCTCCCAACCTGCATATTAGAGGGTAAGACATTATGTGGCAATTCACTTGGAATTCCGAACAGAAAATGTGGCTTCACCGACTGTCTAGTTAGTATTTTGCCATATTTAGATCTGAGGTTAAATTTCTACAGAATATCACTATGAAAATCTGAAAAAATACAAACCACGGAATTAGTTAAAACAAATTATATATAAGCTCTAACACTAAAATGTAAACATATTTTACTCAATAGTCTTTGTAGCCACCTATGCTACAATATGCAGCACGCAGCCCCTACCCCTATCCCTTATCAGCCATTTGCAGATGTCATTGACCTCGAGTGAGACTGATGTTTAGATAAGCGTCTGTGTGTTCTTAAGTAGTTGGTGATTAGTAAGTATCTCTTATGTGGTGTGAATATATTTACTCGTTATCATAGTTATAACTAAATAACGCACAATATAACGCGATATCTTCTCTCGAAAAACCCCTAGTATAATATCTATCGGTTTTTAAAATATGACTTTTCGCCATTTTGTTTTCGGTAAAAATGCGGCGGGTGGAGGGTCCTAAAAATAAAATATCTTTTTAGAACTTCTAGAGGGTCAATACACCAAATAATGAGTGAGGCAAGACGGTTTAAAATTTTCACTCCACCCTACTATACAGGGACAGGAATGACCCTAGGCTAGAACAGGGAGGCCCTACGCCCTAGCACCAGTCAGCGCCATGTCAGTAAAGATGGAATACAGCAATGACGAAAAAGTGTATCTTGTATCGTGGGCTATTTCTTATAATAATTGTTAAAAAAGTTTGCGTTTATTTCAAGAAAAATATAATAATCCACCACCAAATGCAACCACTCTTCGATACTGGAAGCTCAAACTTTTGGAAACAGGGAGCCTGTAAAAGATCGTCCAGGAAGCGGAAGACCAGTAACGGCGACAGGAGACAACAACAAAGAAAATGTCCTCCCCAGTTTTTAAGTCGATCCAATAACTTCAACGAGAAAAGTCGCAGAGGAATTGGGTATTTCCAAATTTTCAGTAACAAAAATATTGAAATCACAAGGGTACCACGATTACAAACCTATTTACTCTCAGCTCATATACGACAATGATTTTGATAGATGGCTGCAGTTTGCTGAAACAATGAGACAAAAGTTCAACAGTGATCCAAATTTCCTTCGAAAGATCAGATTTTCAGATGAATGTCTTTGGTTTAACGAGGAAAGGAAACAAACACAACGTTCACTAGTGGGTGAAAAAAAATCCCAAAATACGACTGGGTAAACTCGTCAAAATGGCTACACTAACAGTTTGGGCGTGCATTGATTATTCAGGACTCGTTTCCTTTGACATATCGAGAGATACAATGAATGGAAAACGCTATTGCCAGGTACTGAAAGACAAAGTTTTGCCACAGTTTACTAATGGCGTTGGCAGGAATTGGCTCTATCAACATGATGGATCGCCGCCACATTATTCTGCAGCTGCCGGTGAGATTCTGGATACGAACCTTGAAGGAAGATGGCTTGGGCGGCAAGGTCCCATCGACTGGCCAGCCAGATCACCTCATTTAACCCCATCTGATTTTTGGCTTTGGGTTTATTTGCGTGACAAATTGTACATTCCAGGTTTCATCTATCCAAATGTGAATGCCCTTCGCCGCAGAATAGATGAAGACCTGAAAAGGATCCCACTCGATATGTTCAGAAGAACAATGAAGAGTTTCAGAGAGAGAATCCACAAATGTATTATAGCGGATTAGGCGCGTATTTACATATGGGCCAAATGGGCCATGGCCCAGGGCGGCAAATTTTAGGGGGCGGCAAAATTTTGAGGGCAGTAAAATTCTGGAGGAAAAGTCGTAACAAGAAAGGTAACAGGAAAGCACATTTTAGGTAGGAAAACAAATCCAAAATTTCTGGTATTTTTTTTAGTTAAAAACACGGAGAAAAGTTAGTACCACTTAAAAAAAAATCTCTATGTTTGAACGAAGTCGATTTCAAAGTTGGTCCTTGGCCTTAATATATTTGATTAATTTTAATAATATTTTTATTTTAAAGTTAATTATTTTTATTTTATTTCATATTTATTGTTTACACTTTACAGAGTATGAAGCCAAAAATTGGCCAATTATTTTGTTTAAGGTTTTCTCTATAAAATTGAATTTATATTTTTTCTATTTTGCAACTTTGAACTTTGAAACTGGACAACATTTAAAATTTAAAGACAAGATTGGTTTTATCTCAGTTTAGTACAGTAATGGTATTTATACAAGGTAAGAAGGCAGTTTTTAAGACAATTTTGAATTTTTTATGTTAACTTAACTGCCTATATGTAGTTAGCTGTTAGAGACCTACTCAGCCTGGCTGAGCTATTTTTTTTAAATATATAATTATAATATTTTTTTAATTTTAATAATATATTCTATTTTAAAATATTATTTATATTTTTAATTAATTTCAGATGTATTTGTTTTTTCAGATGAGTGATGGGAGAAAAAGACTAAGCGGCTCGGAGTATAAGAAGAGAGCTCTGGAGAAAGCTGAAAAACAACGAGATGTCATTGACAAAACTGCGAAAATTGATAATGTTCTTTTAAAAGAATTAGAATGTACCGAGATTAGGAGTTTCCAAGAAGATCAAAATGTTAATGAAGGTCCTAGTAATTTTAGATTATCTGGTAGAGAAGTTCAAGAATCCTGCCTACCCTATACTAAGTCTTGTGATGTAGGTAGCATCACAACTACCTCCAGCAAAACTTCCATTGGACAAGACCCAGCATTATGGGAAGTTAATGATGCTACACGTCATTATGTGTCAGAGTATGGCATAAATCATGACCTAGAAAACATGAACTTTTCTCAGTCAAAGAGACGTTTTGGTGAACGATTCAGATATTTTTGTAAAACCTTATTTGAAATACAGCTTGTCAACGGAGAGAAGGTGAAGAGAACATATTTAATGTATTCGGAGAGCACAGGCTCAATTTTCTGCGTTCCATGTCAGTTATTTGGTGAAACTACTAAAATTGGTAAGGAAGGATTTGATGACTGGAAGCATGGCAGTGAAGCATTAACAAGCCATGAAAATTCCTCTGAACATAAGTCATGTGTGTTAGCTATGAAAATGAGAAGTTCAACTCTCGGAAGAATTGACAGACAACTTTTCTATCAAATTGATGAGGAGAAGTATTGGAGGAATGTTTTACAACGAGTTGTTGCAGTGGTCTGGTCACTGGCATCTCATGCTTTACCTTTTAGGGGCCACATTGAGAAATTTGGTTCTGTCCACAGTGGAAACTTTATAATGGCTTTGGAACTTATTGCTGAATTTGACCCTTTTTTGGCGGAACATATTGCAAAATACAAAAATCCAGAAAAAGGTCATACCTCATACTTGTCTTCGTTTACATGTGAGCAATTCATCAAACTAATGGCTGACAAAATTACCAAACAAATAACTGAGGAAGTGAAATGTGCGAAGTACTATTCCATTATTGTGGACTCCACCCCAGACATATTACATGTCGATGAACTTGCAGTTTTTCTGAGATACGTAAAAGAAGATGGGCATCCCGTAGAGCGATTTTTGGCATTCCTTCCCAGCGTAGGCCACAAATCAGAGCAGCTTTTCAACTCAGTTTCCAGCATATTAAAAATGCATGACCTCGACATTGCAAACTGCAGAGGACAGTCGTATGATAACGCTCCCAACATGTCAGGGACTTACTCTGGCTTGCAAGCCAGAATAAAAGAAGCGTTCCCAGTAGCAGTTTACGTACCCTGCTCTGCACCCTCATTAAATTTGATTGGACAGTGTGCAACAAGTTGCTGTAAGGAAGCCATTGATTTTTTCGCACTTCTCCAAAATCTTTACGTGTTCTTCACTGCCTCCACTCACCGTTGGGAAATACTACAAAATCATTTACCAATTCTGAAAATGTAACGCTAAAGAGCTTATCAGACACTCGATGGTCAGCCCGTGAAAAAGCGTGTAGGCGTCTCAATAAAGACTAGGAAGAGGTTATAGAGGCACTTACGTCCATTGAAGAAGATGAATCAGAAAAGCCTTGCACACGCAGTGAAGCATCAGGCTACCTCAATCAACCGCAACGCCTTGAAACTACAATTCTTTCTTTAATGTGGGGTGACATTCTGGAAAGGTTCAATGCTACTGGTAAACAGCTCCAAGCAGTTAACATTGATCTTGGTGTCGTAGCAGAACTGTATGCATCACTGACATTCTATGTAAAAGATGCAAAAGACAACTTTGACTTTTATGAAGAAGCAGCAATTAAGAAATCATCTATCCGCGAATATGAAGTTACAATGAAAAGAAAAAAGAAAACAAAACTTCGAGTCGACGAAACTAGCGAAGGCGAGGTAGAATTAGATGGACGGAGGAACGTCTTCATTAATACTTATTTTGTGGTACATGACAGAATTATTGTCGGAATTAAACCGTCGCAAAGATGTGTATGAAAACCTCTATGCACGGTTTGCATTTTTTGCAAAAGTCACCACCTTGAATCCGACAGATATAACTGCCAATGCTATTAAGCTTTGGGAATTTTACAAGGATGACTTGGCGGAAGCATTTGTTAATGAGTGTCTTCATTTCCGTGGGTTTCTTCTGAATTTGGAGAAAACTCCTACGAGCATTCTTGAGATAAGTGAGATGATCCAAGCAAAATGATTAAAAGAAGTTTACTCATATGTTGATATTGCGCTCAGGATCTTCCTTGTACGCCGGCTTCCAACTGTTCTGCCGAAAAATCTTTTTTTGTACTGCGACGGCTAAAGAACTACCTACGGTCATTGATGTCAGAAAATCGTCTCAATTCTTTAGCTATCCTTGGTATTGAATTGGAACTCACGAGAGCTCTTAGCTATACAGATCTTATTGACTCCTTCGCTGCTCAGCAATCTCGGCGGAAACTGCTTTGAGTATTCTACAACGGTCGATTTCGTAACTAAACGAAGGACGGCTAAATCAGTATGGCCCTTGGCGCCATGAAACCTTAATCCGCCCCTGTAGCGGATGGAGAACTCTTTGAAGATTAAATTAAAATTTAACAAAATATTTGTATGAGTAAAATTCTTGTAGACATTTTGTTTGATTCGTTTCATCATTTGAACACTTATCTGTATATTGTTGTTAACTAAATAGTTATATGTATAAATCCTTAAAGACTTTTCTACCACCCTGTATACACCTTAACTTAATACATACAAGCATTAACCAGCTGCATTAACATTAACCAGCTAAGTCATCATACGCTTTGGGAAAACAATGGCTCTTTCTCTTCTAGATTTTCGAACGAAGTTATAGGTTGTGTTAGATTAGGTAAAGCTTGCTAACCTTTATGTTTAGTATAATCGATGAATTCTGGCGAATCCTTTTGCTCTCCTTCCAAGAATTCTGTTACTAAGAGTGTCCCACCATGCTTCAACCATGACTATGAATACAAAGCAAGACAATGTAAAAGAGAAGAAGATTGTAAGTACTACAGTACATAGATTATAGAGTATCCCTGTTGAAGTTTGTAAAAGTTAAACTATGGCCATTCCACTACTCTTGGACAATAAATGGCCATGATTATCACCATATATTATGAATACAAAGCAAGACAATGTAAAAGAGAAGAAGATTGTAAGTACTACAGTACATAGATTATAGAGTATCCCTGTTGAAGTTTGTAAAAGTTAAACTATGACCATTCCACTACTCTTGGACAATAAATGGCCATGATTATCATCATATATTATGAATCTGGTAGTTACTGGTGTATTAGCAACACCTCCCCTGTAGATTAAACCCGGTGAGGTTACGTTAGGTTATAGGTTTCGTTAGTTTAAGAGACCGTCGATCAAACTGATTTGTCGACGTATTGGTATCTATCGGGGGCGCGGGGACTGAGTTTATTGTGATTGGTTGACGAAAATCTCAATTACCCAATATATATATATATATACGTGAATTAAACCTATATTCACTGGAAAGGAGAAGAGAGAGAGAGATACACCACTATTTACACTTGGAAATTAATGGAGAAACTAGTCCCTAATCTTACTCTGAACCCTATAACTCCCCAAACAACAGTGGAAAGTAGAAAAGGAAGACTGTGTCGTGTTCCCAAATTAAAGACGAGACAGAGAACATCCTTAACCCCGAAAGAAAATAGTTTTGTTGTGAGAGGACCAAAACTGTTTAATCAGCTACCGAAAGACCTAAGGAACACGAGTGGTGTTGCGGTGGACATCTTCAAAAGAAGACTAGACACCTGGCTCAGAACAAGCCCCGATGAGCCGGGCGTACCTGGCTATGTGATGTGAAGAGTACAAGAAACCAACTCACTACTTCACCAGGCCAACTCGAGAGGAGGGGCGACAAGCTTGACCTTCGTGAAATGAGGAATCATCGCGCGGAACATTTGAAAAGTTGAAAGGTATAATAAAAACACAATGACCGTGTAAAAAAATTAAGTAAACCATTTCAGGAGTGGCACCGCTGCTAAAAACTATTTTTATAGCGTATGACGTATAACGGATGAAAAATTTGCCATGATTGGACGCCAATGTCGGATCAAAGAAATGAAAAGCGACATCTTCACATCTTTTCCGATATATATATCGGGTGGCCCAAAAAAGACGCCCTGAGATTTGAACATCAATAACTTCAAAAGTATGCAGTTTACACTTCCAAAATTTACAAAACTTTTACTCAATCTATTGATAAGCCATCATAAAAATTTCAGACCTCTACATAAAATACTTTTTCCACAGATGAGGGAACAATGAGGTATGGTGAAAAAAACGAAGTATATCTGTTTTGTTATTGTTCATTTTCATCTTGCTTCAATCGTTCCCTAGCAGCTACAGAGCACGTCCGAAATACTGGAAACACTGTATGTTTAGTTGAGCAAAGGCAATTGCATTCTATTGTACGTGATCGTACGAGAGACGTAATCCGTGCAGACTTTAATCTATTCACTTAAACACCGATTCCATTTGCAAAATGCTGCGCTAAGCTGTAGAGGAAAATTCCTGAAGAGGTACAGAAAGATCTGATGACGAACGATATGATATGTACGTAAATGTTCGGTTTTGACTGCATCCGTTTTTCACACGTTTCGTTTATTTGATAGGACGCCACCACAACCAACCCGAAAATTTAACACCCGGAAGTGGGAAGCCAATGTCGGATCAAAGAAATGAAAAGCGACATCTTCACATCTCTTCTTCCTTTCAGACTTGCTTGGTACAGTCCATGGTAAAAATTTATTATTATAATGGAAGCTGTAAGGATAAGAGATGGGATAAACAGACACTGAGTGCCAACTATTAGTGCCAACTCGCAATATTTTGCTCTTCTGGATTACCAAGATACAAAACATTTTACTTATTTGTAAGTAAAGCTTGAATCCCGATGCTTTCATTGTGTTGGAAGTTTGGAACCACCCATCTGACCATGTACCCACTTGTTGCTTAGAAATTCCCGATGTCTGGGGATTTTATTCCCGGATCCTTGGGCGATGAGTCTGATAATTTATTACTGAGCTCAAGTGCTGATAGGGGCCTTTGAGATGTGCATAGGAACAAAATTTATTCATTTCTTAATTTTAAAGTAGAGAGATATGTTTTATGTAAGGAAATTTACCACCCTAGGTATGGTACTTGAAAATAATTGCTTGACATTTACTACGTAAAACTATATGGTAATATTCTACATAAATAGTGGCTGCATAAAACAGACATAAATATTATTATTATTTGATATATAGATTAAAAGTATGAACAATCAACAGTCACTAAAAAATTCTCAGCTCAGAGGCTCATGTTAAATGTTGAGAAAAAAAACAAATTATCAAAAATTCATCTACAAATGTGGGAATTATCTTACGTTTGCGAATTGTGTCAATTGTATTCGGTTTTACTTAAACAACTCACCAGAACTCGGCTGTAAAGGTATTCCTTCTCTTTGACATAAACCGTCGCATCTCTGGAGTATATAACGTCAAATTCATCGTTAGGAAAACTCGCTTCTAAGATATCACCTGTTTCGAAGGTCACCTGCAAGAAAAATGTCATTACGAGTCAGCCGACCAAATTTGAGCATAGTCTAAAGCAGGGGTTCCCAAACTTCTGAGCTTGTCGATCCCTTGATGAGCTTATAAAGTTATCATCGACCCCTTACCCAAATTCTCGATATTTAAAATAATTTTAAATGAAATGAAGTCAAGAAACATCAAAATATAATCAATATTTATTAATCATTACAATTAAATCTTCTCTATTGAGATGGATGGGCCTGATGGGCATTAACAAGGGCATGAACATTAGGCTGTAGGTTTGAGAGTTTGAGCCTTAAGTATGTTGAGCCTACAACTTAAGCCTAGACCCCAAGAACTTTATCGACCCCCTATCGACCCATAGATCTTTATCGACACCCCCGCACAGTCCCATCGACCCCAGGGGGTCGATACTGACCACTTTGGGAACCCCTGGTCTAAAGTTTGCTTTAAAATTAAATGCTTTCATCAACTGCAAGATTGCTGTTGTATGAATATCCTGATATGATTTGCTTTTTACCAACCGAGCAGCTAATGATTCTTATACCTGTTACAGCAGCATTAATTTAGCTTATCTTAAAAATTAAAGTAAAAACAGAACAAATAAAAATAGTAAATAAAATTTTAAATCCTATATTAAAAATATTTATGTAACAAATTATATTGTATTGGCTTTAGAGTAGCTATCAGTGATTGGTTTAAAAGTTATTTGTCCAATAGTTACAATATCAGAAAAGAAGGTATGCTCAATTAAGACTATTGTAAAATATGGTGTACCCCAGGGTTCAGTATTGGGTTCACTATTATTTTTATTATACATAAATGACCTTCCACGCTCTTCTGATATACCTCATAATATTTGCAGATGATACAACTATGTCCTTTTCTTGCAAAAATGTTAATTCCGCTAAGGGATCACTTTAACATATTGCTTCCCAGGAACCTCTCTTTAACATATTGCTTCCCAGGAACCTCTCTTTAACATATTGCTTCCCAGTGTTAATCACTTTACCATATTGCTTTCCAAAACTAGACATTACACAACCAATTACAGTTACATTACAATAGTTTATAATATTTAGAGATTAGCTAGTCGAGAAAATGTAAATTTATGGACAACTTAACTTATTATGCTTTGCCACTTTTTGTGAATGTAAAATATTTGGATCACCTGAAGATCAGGGCCCCCAGCCTTCTTTAGTTAGCATTATAAGGCTAACTAACGAAACTATCACGACCTAACCTAACCAATCGTTAGGTCAACTGTACGCCCTTGACGAGTGATTAGGTTAGGTCGTGATATTTTCGTTAGTTAGCCTAGATTACCAACTTCTTTCTAACCAACCAACCTTTCTCTTTTTAACATATTGCTTCCCAGTGTTAATCACTTTAACATATTGCTTCCCAGGAGGGATCACTTTAACATATTGCTTCCCGAATGCTTTAGGAAGCAATATGTTAAAGTGATCCCAGCTAAGGACATATCTGAAACAGAATTTATCAAAGTCATGACATGTCTAACCTCCAAGAAACTCTTTTTAAGTACCAATAAAATAAATTTCATGGTTTTAACTAACAAATGAAATGTGTATCTTGATGAACAAAATGTTGATGAAATAACTGTAAAGGAATGCACCGTAATGAAAGACAAGAATTTGCAGTGGAATGACCATGTAAATTATGTCTCAAAAAAGTTTCCAAGGTATAATATTTAAACTTAGACACGTAAACTTAGACCCTAAACAGATCTTCTTAACCCTTTACCGCACTGTGCGTCGAATACGTAACGTTTCAAATACACGCATTTAGACTCAACCCTACGCAAAAAGTTCGGCCATAAAGGGTTAACTCTGTACCATACTCTTGTTCTTCCTTATAAGTCTTATAACGCACTGCACTCTTCAATGGAGAAATTCTTTCAACAATGATTTAAACAGTATCTTTGTCAGCCTAAAACGAGCAACAAGGGTTATTATCTGATGTTGATTTCTATGATCATTCAAGTGCATTATTTATTTTTATTTACAAATGTAAGAACAAAATCATTAACTTACAGTATATTAAAATGAAGTTGTTATTATTTGAAATATGAAACAAATACAGACGATCATCATTGTACAGTAGATCAGTGGTTCTTAACCTTTTTGGCTGCGACACAAATTCTGGTCGCGGAGCTAACACGGCGACCCATGCCTTCAAAGAGTTCATTCGTAATAGATAATAAAATAATTAATGGTAAAATGATGAATGACAATAAATAAATGATAAATGACAAATTAATGACCCAATCAAAGTGTCTTGGCGACCCAATTCTGGGTCGCGACCCAGGGGTTAAGAACCGCTGTTGTAGATATTGTACCAATACAGTACAAAGAATTGAGAGTTAAATACAAGAAATGAGACAAGTAGTACAGTATACAGGGTGTTTCAGGAGGAAAAGCCAATACTTCGGAAGGTGGTAGTATCGGTCATTGTGAGAAAAAAAGTTCATATGAACATGTGTCTAATTTTGAATGGTTACGGAGATAGAGCTGTTTGAATCTGATGCGCGCGCAGCTCTTCCTCCCCCTTCCCTCCCCTATAACCTTGAACCATGTAAGCTGTAATGTAAGCATGTAACATAAGCCAATCGACAGCTGACTGTTGTGAGTGACATTGTTTGGTGTTTGAAGCAGTGTGTATGTCTACGGTTTTTGCGATGGAAGTGCAACAGCTGCTGTTGCAGAATACCGTCGACGGTTTCCGAACCGCAGAATTCCGGATCGAAGAGTGTTTACCAGGGTTTTCAACACATTGCCTGAGATTGGTACACTTCCCAGCGTTCATGTTTCATCTGAACGTGAAGGTCAACTGTCAACAAGATGTGGATGAAGTGGAAAACATTCTTCAGTTGGTAGAGCGTAGTCCTACTACTAGCTCACGAAGAATTTCTACACGTCTCGGTGTACCACACACAAGAGTATGGCGAACATTACGTGAGGAAGGCTTGCATCCATATCATGTACAGCTTGTACAACACCTTCAACCAGGAGACGGTGCCATGCGACTGGAATTTGTCATTGGGTAAATGATAATCGTCGATTGCTTCGATTAATACTGTTCACCGATGAAGCTACTTTCTTTCACCCGTGACGGTATCAACAACACTCGTAACTCTCATCGGTGGTCAGACGAAAATCCAAATGCCACTGTGGAAGCAAATTTTCAACATCGTTTCTCTGCCAATGTGTGGCGCGGTATCATCGATGATCAGCTGATTGGCCCTGTTACTTTAGAGAATCGTCTTACAGGACAAAGTTACCTAGAATTTCTGCAAAATGAATTGCCAGGACTATTGGAGGATGTTCCTTTGGCTACACGTGCTGGTATGTACTTTCAGCATGACGGAGCTCCTCCACATTCTACCCGTCTGGTGATGCAATACCTAAATCAAACTTTCCCTGGTCGATGGATCGGCCGCGGTGCTCCCATTCAATGGCCACCAAGGTCTCCAGACCTCTCTCCGTTAGATTATTGTTTGTGTGGAGGTGGATGAAAAGTCAAGTTTCTAAAAGAAAGGTGGATACACGAGACGAATTGCTCTCGCGTATTTTGGATGCTGCTGCCCGCATAAAGGAACGTCAGGATCAACTCAGACGAACAACACGCGATCTTCGCACACGAGTTGCACAGTGCATCGAGGTTGACGGTGGGATTTTCGAAAACGTATTGTAAACTGTAACAAATTTGTCATTTCTGTATCTGATATCATTCAAAATGCCAATGTTTAAACATTAAATGTTAGAAACAGTAATTGGTTTCTCTCTCTTGATTACCATTAACAATGCTTTTGTATTTGTAGATTCAAACAGTTCTATCTCCGCAACCATTCAGAATTAGACACATGTTCATATTAACTTTTTCTCACAATGACCGATACTATCACCTCCGAAGTATTGACCTTTCCTCCTGAAACACCCTGTATATTAGAAATGAGCAAGAAACAGTAACGCGCATTTAATCCTAGATTTTTATCAGTATTCCATTAATTATTAACAGAGATTTCAACTTGTTTTTAAACGAATGTTCGTTTGAAATATTTTTTATATCAGCACTTAAATCATTCCATAGTTTCAGTAAAAGTTTTGAGATGAAGCCATTCTAATTTGAGGAATAACATGCTTTTATCTAGTTCTGTTTTAATATAAGTGAATTTCTGGGTGAGTTACAAAATATTTATTCATTCACTGTATTTTCATTATTAGTTCGTTTGTGTTTTAATCATAATTTAAACGTGACATATATATTATATATTATCTCTCATTAATCAGAGAGTCCAATAAAGCCTAGAGCTTAAGGGC
Source organism: Bathynomus jamesi (assembly GCA_023014485.1). NCBI lineage: Eukaryota > Metazoa > Arthropoda > Malacostraca > Isopoda > Cirolanidae > Bathynomus > Bathynomus jamesi. Next base: position 186,492 of record JAJOZX010001535.1, on the reverse strand, counting down.
CAAATTATATAAAATAAATGGTCGTATTATTGTATTATTTGTCTTATTGTAACAACAGAAATTGTAATATTGAAATATCGTATCATCGTAACATAACAGAAATTGTATTATTGAAATATCGTATCATCGTAACATAACAGAAATTGTAATATTGAAATATCGTATCATCGTAACATAACAGAAATTGTATTATTGAAATATCGTATCATCGTAACATAACAGAAATTGTATTATTGAAATATCGTATCATCGTAACATAACAGAAATTGTAATATTGAAATATCATATCATCGTAACATAACAGAAATTGTATTATTGAAATATCGTATCATCGTAACATAACAGAAATTGTATTATTGAAATATCGTATCATCGTAACATAACAGAAATTGTATTATTGAAATATCGTATCAGTGTGACATAACAGAAATTGTATTATTGAAATATCGTATCATCGTAACATAACAGAAATTGTATTATTGAAATATCGTATCATCGTAACATAACAGAAATTGTATTATTGAAATATCGTATCAGTGTGACATAACAGAAATTGTATTATTGAAATATCGTATCATCGTAACATAACAGAAATTGTATTATTGAAATATCGTATCAGTGTGACATAACAGAAATTGTATTATTGAAATATCGTATCAGTGTGACATAACAGAAATTGTATTATTGAAATATCGTATCATCGTAACATAACAAAAATTGTATTATTGAAATATCGTATCATCGTAACATAACAGAAATTGTATTATTGAAATATCGTATCAGTGACATAACAGAAATTGTATTATTGAAATATCGTATCATCGTAACATAACAGAAATTGTATTATTGAAATATCGTATCATTATAACATAACAGAGATCGTAATATTGAAATATTGTATCATTGTAACAGCAAAAATTGTAATATTGTATGTGATATTTATTTTATAAATAAAGGAATGATTGATTGAAAATTTTCACTCACAGAAACTACAGTATGTCTTACAGTTGCAAGACATAAAAACTTAAACTAGAGCAGTTGTTTTATATTAATAAGACTTTCATTAAATGTGAAATTCAAAATGGTATGTTTTAAATATATATATTTGACAGTGAACAACCTCAAAATTAAAACAAAAGTCGCACAAAATGCGAGATAAGAAAGCTTCAATTTACAAAAATACGTCACTTTAGATTTTTAAAATAATTCCATGTTAGTTTTTTATTGCATAATTTTTCAGAAAAATCCAGAAAAATGGTAGCCTATACGTAACTTTTAAAACATTTTACTTAAAATAAAGTTTACGAAGACAATTACAATGACGTAAAACCTGACAGACGGCTTATTTCGACCTTCGGTTGCTTCACAACATTGAATGTTACGGTTTACTCACTCGTGTTTCATCTCTAAACTCGGGTGAGCTTATGTCATAATCTTATAAAATAATTAAAACCGTCAATGGGAGTTTTGAAAATTTTCCTACTTTGGCTCTGGTCGTTTCCGGTTCTTGATTGAGGCGATGCTTCGCGATTGAAATCACGTCAGAAGAGAGATCAATCCCGTGAACGACGCAGCCATATTGGCGGGCCATATAAAATGCAGACCCGCCCACACCACAGCCGATATCCAGCACTTTCTGGCCTGGTTTCAAATTCAATCGCGAGCAAATTTCCTAAAGTTATGAGAACAGAAGTATTAATGTACTTTTAATCTAAATTTAAAAGACTCTTTCACACATAAAATAAAAAATTTCATAATTCCAAATAAGAGATTCTGAATCCAGAGTTTTTAAGTTTTTTGAAAAAAAAAAAACGATAACAATAATTTCGAAAAATAACCACATACTGCAGTGAAACAAGAATATTATGTAATATCAGCTAATAGAGAACACACAAGCAACCAGGTTTAACCTAAGCTTTGTTAAGTCGATAATTGCAATTTTCTTTTCCTTGAGTACAAATATTGACATTAATTCAGGTGTATTGTTAGTGATTGATACCCCATATTTTTGGTCGCTCAAAATCATCGACATTTTTAATTGTAACTTAATAGAATATAACCTAACCTATATTACATAACCTGACCTAACCCAGAGTACTGGGTGTCCACAATGTCTTGTCACCCCAGTAAAATACTGTGATTTTTGTTTTCTTTTTCAGACCCATTTGAAATGTGTGATAGCAGCAACTATACGATTGAACAACGCATATTGGCTAGTACCTGGGTCCATGAGCCACTACGTAATGGCAAAACCATTGAAAATATTCGTGCAGCCTTCCAGGATCGATTCGATCGTGCAGCTACTTTTTGGAGGAGCTGCACGATTAAATCGGTCCTGGAAATCTGCACGAATATTTTCAGTGGTTTTATCATTACGTGGTGGCTCATGGACCCAGGTACTCGCCAATATGCTGTTCAATAGTATAGTTGCTTCTATCACACGCTTCAAATGGGTCTGGAAGAAAAAGGAAAATAACTTTGTATTTTATTGGGGTGACAAGACATTGTGGACATCCTGCAGAATCTCTCTGAGTTTGTCCTGACCATAATTCAGGCAGTCCTCTACGTGTTATCTCACCTTTGTAGTAATTGCTCCTCCAGGCGATATCCAGGAGTGTCCATAAATTCTTTCATATCGATAAATGTTTTTCGCCGAGAACTGGATACCATCGAGAAATTTCTTCGAAGTTGTCTCCTCTCCCTCGTCTGAGGACATCTGCCAATTAAAATTTTCCAATTTGGACTTAAACCATTCAACACATCTTCCACTTTGATTAATTGTTTCAAAACTTATATCAACAAAATTGTTCAATTTCAAAATTACAGAAATTTTTTAGCGAATTTCGGTTCTTTACCAAATTTATGAAACTCGACTCGTAAATTTTCTTAAATTTTTAATCATATTTCAGGCAATTGTTTGCGAGTATTTATAATGTATTGTTTCTATTACTGCACTAAAAGAATTAACAGACACAGGAAATACTAAGCTGAATTTCCCCTCAGTTTACTCTAGGTTGCTGGCAAAGGTATTTTTCCCTTGTCAATTTTTAAAAATTTTTTATGCAGGACGGAAAGGGCCAAGACCGAACGTCCGCAAAAAAATCCTCCGCCCATAGAGGAAGAAGAGAGCCAAAATCAAGGTTCAAAGTTTTCGAGATGCCCGGACACTGTGTTTGAAAAATTAGAGGTCATAGACAGGGGAAAAGATGGATTGAGGAAGATTGTTCCAGAGTTGACCGGTTGAGTACATGAAAGATTGAAAATACTGATTAAACCTTGTATTAGAGAGTTAGACAGAAAAGGAATGAGAAAGTGTCGAAATTCTGGTACGGTGTGCTCTCATTAAAGAAGGAGGCATGCAGTTAGAGAGTTCAACAGAGCCGTGTCCGTTATAATAGTGATAGTAAAGAAAGAGTGAGGCAACATTGCAGCGAAGAGAGAGGGATTGAAGACAGTCTTTTCGTCTCATCAATTCTTCGCCACTTGCTGACTTTGATTACATCCGGTCAAGTAGAGCTGTGTGGGTTGAACCACCCAACACATGATAAGCGTACTTCATACAGGGGCGGACAACACCCCTGTACAGAGACAACAACTGAGATAGGGTAAAGAATCTCTGGGGCCGGTACTTCTTTGAATTCTCATGGAATGATTACTGCTTCCGTGACAAGAGCCCCTCTGAGTGCGCTGAGCGCATCACGGAGGTTATTCTCTCGGGCAAGGTGGCGTACATTTCATACTCTTTTCCTACTACTATGCAAAAGCACTTGACATAACTTTGTTTGTTCTAACGCTATCCGCAACAGAGAGGAGGCTTTCAGAAAGTACCTTCTCCATCTAACTCCTGACTCTCACTTTGCTTATAGTGTACTTCTGTCCAGAATCGTGCAAATGCTGTTCTTCGACTCGCTAAAATTTCCTTCAACAGACAAAAATGTGAAAATCTATCTAATTCTAATTCTTCTCACTCTCTCTGACACCTACCCAAGAACCTCTCCAACAACTTTATTCTTCTTTCCTTCCTCTTTTCCATTCTGACGGCTCAGTTGTCGTCTCTTCTCCTGATAAAGATGAACTCTTCGATCATACTTTCACCTCCAATTCAACCCTGGATGATTCCGGTGCTGTTCCTCCATTTCCTCCTCACTCTGACCTAATTATGTGTGAAATTAGAATTTCTATCAAAGATGTTTTTTTTCTGCCCTTCTATAGGAAGACGTACGGTCCTGATGGGGTCCCTCCTGTTGTTCTCAAGAACTGTGATTCTGTGCTTATCCTCTGCCTTTTCAAACTCTTTCGTCTTTTTCTTTCATTTGGTACTTTTCCTTCCTGTTGGAAGTTCGCTTTCATTCAGCCTGTCCCAAAGAAGTGTGACCGCCCTCAACCTTCATTCTACCGTCCTATTGCTTTAATTCCTTACATTTCTAAAGTTTTTTTAATCTATCCTGAATAAGATTTTTAAACACCTTCCTATTCACAATGTTGGAATTGCACTAAACATATCAAAAGCTTTCATAGAGCCTGGCACAAATCCTAAATTTCCAAACTGCCTTCCTTCGATTTCTATCCTTCTACCTGTGCCTTCATCTCTGATTTCCTATTTGGCCTATCTATAGCTGCGTTTGTATGTGGCCATTGTTCTTCTCCTGAAGTTATTAATAGTGGTATTCCTCAGGGCTCTGTCCTGTAACCCAATCTCTTCCTTTTATTTATTAATGATCTTTTATGTCGCACTTCCTGTCCTAGCCACTCCTATGCCGATGATCTCACCCTTCACTTCTACACCCGCTCACAAAGCGTCCCTCTCAACAGTCATTCCATGTTCCTTCCCTCTGATATTTCTACTATCTCTGATTGGGGCAGCGAAACCTTGTGGCTTCCATTGCTTCAAAAACTCAGTTCCTTCGTCTGTCTACTCGTCACAATCTTTCACACGGGTATCCCCTTATCTTCAACAATACACAACTCAATCCTTCTTCACATTCTTGGTGCTTCCTTTCACGCGATCTTTCCCTGAAAGATCCCATATACTCTCTTTCTAAAACAGCTTCTGAGAGGTTAAGTGTGCTGTACCGGCTCCGCAGTTTTTTCACCCCTACTCAGTTGCTATCTCTGTGCAGGGGTCTTATCCGCCCCTGTATGGAGTACGCTTCTCATATGTGTACTGGTTCAACCCGTACAGTGGATAAAAATAAAATAAAAATAAAATTCCATCCAGGTGGAATCAAAGGCTTTTCGTCTCATTAATTCCCTGCCTCTTACTCTCTTCAATACCTCTCTCTTCGCCGCAATGTTGCCTCATTCTCGCATTACTATAGCTATTATAACGAACACTGTTCTGTTAAACTCTCTAACTGCGTGCCTCCTCCTTTAAGGAGATCATGCAATACCAAACTTTCGACACATTCTCATCCTTTTTCTATCCAACTCTCTAACGCAAGGGTAGTTAGTTATTTTCAATCTTTTATCTACTCAAACAGTCAACTTTGGAGCAACCTTTCTCAGTCCATCTTTCCCCTGTCTATGACATCCAATCTTTGTGCACACTTTTATTATCCCTTATAAAAGAAAAAAAAGAAAATTTAATGTCAAAATACTAAGTATAATTAAGAGCTTTAAAGATTATTATATTCGAGACATATTCATGCATTTAAGATTATCGTCTTATTCCGTAACTAAAAATTCATACGATAAACCTTAACGTTATATGGCCATACTGTAATTTTAATTTTGCTGAAAAGTTTTCCAATCCGAATTTGAGTCTGCATTCGGGACCACCCAACCAATAGGAACAGATGACCCCGAGAGGGAGTATCTTCCGGAACTAAAAATTGGTCCCAATCAAATCTTCTTTTGACTAAAATTTCGATGGATTCCTCAGCAGAAGTGAAAGACCTCTGAAACTCGTTTTGGTGTTCGGGGAAAATCTCACTAAAAAGAATTTCATCAATTTTTTTCTGGATTTCTCTACTTTCGGCGTCCTATTTAACTGCTTAAATGGGGAACGGGAGAGTGTATTTTTGGATTTCTCCACCATAACCCTCAGTGTCTGCTCTTCTGCACGGTAAAGGTTGAGCTGGTCTGCGAGCAACTTGCCAAATTTTTTCAAACGCAGGATGTCCAGGCATCTCGTAAACCTTGGACCTTGATTTTAGCTCTCTTTTTCTTCTTCTCTGGGGGTCGTTTTTGAAGATATTCGCCCTTGGCCCCTCCTTCCAGCACATAAATACAGTATATATCCAAATATTATCCCGGCCAAGGTTCGACCCACTACCTCTTGAAATAAAGGTGAAGGCGCAGCCAGGACACTACGACGAAATAAAAGTTAACATAACCTGTCACACATTTAAACAACAGAAGAAACGCATAATGGTTTCGCGTTCACAGGCATTTTACCTCCACACTCGAGGGATTTCAGCATTTCAGTCAAATTATCTGGCGCAACGTTAGGGGGGGGGAGTCCATTGAGTGGAATATCATGCGTTTCATATTCCAATTAAAAGTAAAGCTAAAAGTATTAGAAATTACAAGGCTTTTCGAGATCAGGTAAGAAGACACTATATATATATATATATATATATATATATAATACTTGGCGGGTTACCCGATAAGTTTAACCCTCAAGTACAATAGAGCACTCCTTTCAACAGAGTGCGCTGACCCCCTTTTTGGGGTCACTTACGGAACCCGGGAGCTTTCCTTAGCCCTTATTCCACTCGTCGAGTTTAGATTAATTATGATGGGATTAATTGAGTCAGCTTTAATTTTAGGTTCTTTAGTTAAGTTTGAATAAGCGGACTACTGGCGAAAGTTTATACTACTTTGCTTTGCTTTAAGTTCACAAGGTCTATTTTAAATTAAGTTCACCGGGCTATGAATAGATTGTTCTTTAATCTACGAGTGACAATTAAGGTCACTAAAAAATAAACGGATTAAGTCTGCTGGCGTTTCCTTCAGTCAGATCATCGATTCCGATATTTCGATATAAAGCTCGTTCCCTATATGAGGGAGGTGAAATTCACCCTTCACCCGGGGTATAAGTTACGTTAGTTCAAAGGTCAGACGGTTCCCTTCTCGTGACTACACCCTTGAGTCCTTTCTAGAACCGCTTGAAAAGCACGCTAATGACATACGGCGCAACTCTCACCTCGCTACCCGCGATAAAATGAATAACGGTTCTCTGCTAAGGCTTATCTCTTCCTCAAGCCCGTTCTAAAACCGCGAAAGCTGATCTAAGCATACGAGGTAACTCGCACCAGTTACCCGCGGAGACTCAGGTGAGATGAGCTCTACCCAAAGTCTGGCCGAGAGCTACTCAGAATCTAGAATCTGTCCTTCAATGGCTGGACCCCTCCATATATAGGAAGAAATCCATTCTCACATACATCAGAGAGGTGAGTCACCATGAGACCAAGAAAATATTTGATTCTCAGAGTCTAGGTTCCCATCCTGAAACTCGAAACGGATGTGAGATGTTAGCTCGGAAGGTACATGGGCAAACAGCGAGCGCAAGATGTCGCAAAAGTGCATCTGAGCGCCTTTGATTAAAATGACTGACGGTTTTGATATCATATTTCATATTTCGAGTGCGTGCTTAAGGGCTCAGAGAAAATGTAGACAGATTCTCACGTCAATCACTGAGAAAAAGACGAGCGCCTGCTCTTGTAGGATATTCAAGAAGGGGGGGCGTGCTAGAGTATAACATTTATCTTATTTATTTCGTCTTTCAATATTGCGTCTGACATTCGTCCCGTATAACATATATATACATATATATATATATATATATATATATATATATATAGTACAGGGAATCTGTGTAACTGGAGATTTCATGAAATCCCTAAAATGTTCAGGGATTTCATGTAAGGTTGAGTCGTGGTACTTTCGTTAAGACTAAGGAAAATATCACGACTTAACCTAACCAATCGTCAAGGGCGTACAGTTGACCTAACCGGGCATTCAATAATTTTCCCGTAGGTAACTAACGAAAATATCACGACTTAACCTTACATGAATCCCTAGTTACACAGATTCCCTGTAATATATATATATATATATATATATATATATATATATATATAAACTGATGGGGAAGTTTATTTAAGTACTGTAATTTTAAAAATATCACTTTTAGAAGTGATTTAACCTTTAAACCAGTGGTGGCCAACCGCGGCGCATTGCGCCAAAGGTGGCGCATCAAGTACTTTGAAGTGGCGCATCGAGGTCTAGTATGAATTGTGCTAAATTTTCACTTCTAACACTAAATATTAAAAATCAAAGATTTAAGCAGTTAAGATGTAGTTAAGCAGTTAAGCAGTTAAGATGTAATCTCATTAAGGTAAATATTTTTCCACATTATATTTCTATTTAAGGTAAATATTATATTATATTTTATTAGTAATTTTTTCACAATTTTTTTTGGCGCATCCGAATTAAACCTAACCTAAAAATGGCACGCATCAAAAAATGGTTGGCCACCACTGCTTTAAACCCTTCCCGTGGTACTGGTACCCCAGTACTCCGTGTATTGCTAGCGTAACTTTTATAATGGGTAGGGTTTAAGAGTTAAAAATACAAATGAAATGGTTTTATAAACGTAACTAGTAAATAAATTTAACGTATCTTCATTCGGATACATAGGACAGACTGCCCAATGGAGACACACCTATCCAATGGGGACACACCTATCCAATGGGGACACACCTATCCAATGGAGACACTCTCAACGCTGTATTAAAACAGTCAGTATACTATTGATGACTTTTTTTGTGGGAACAACATAGTAATAAATGTATAATTTGAGATATAGTGCACTGACCTAACTATCACAGTTATTTACAGGGTAGCTTTCTTGCTGATCGCGTCTCCATTGGATAGGTACGTCCTCATTGGGCAGTCTACCCAAGTCAAAATTAGTAACAGAATTTACTGAAACAATGAGGGATGTATCTTACCTAACAGTTGCTTTTGCTTAGTGAGTTTGTTGAACCTCCTTCGCAATATCTAACTCATATGACGGACGAGACCTACAGTTTTACGTAGGATCCGAACCACCACTAATCGCTACAAAATGTAGACTCGGAGGCCAGTCTCCTATTCAACTAATCTTTCAGACTTAATATCACTTAATTTCCAGAGCTGGGCACTTGCGGTTTTTTTTGCGGTATTGCGGTACTGCGGTACTACCGCACTACCAAACCGGTACCGCATAACGCAGTACCGCAAAGGATCGCTGAAAGTACAGGCAGTACCGCAAAAAAAAACGCAAGTGCCCAGCTCTGTTAATTTCTCTGATCGACGGGAAGAGACGTTACGACACTGGCCGCAAGGACGTAACCTTTCCACGAAAATATCTTAAACACATTAGCAGAAAAGTATAATTTTTTCTAAATATATTTCCTTCGCTCTTGAGATTGGACACGTCATTTTTATTTCTTGACATTGTGGGAAAATTTTGAAACTGTAACAGCGATAACTTTATCAGAGATAAACATGGAATTCGATTACGTAAATAAGGAATGAATTATTGAGTAAATATTTATTACATTTAAAAATAGATAAACATTATCGAACAAAAAATTAGAGTAGATATTTTAGCGCAACTGAACAGACGTTTATACCAAGGTTTATGTGACATTAAAATGAAGTAAAAATTGAATAAACTAAAACAAGAATTAAAGTCAACCGAAAAGAATAGTAAGTTTGGAAATAATAATAATAATAATAATAATAATTTTAAATTTATTGTTAAAAGACAGTACAGAGAGAACAGACATTAAATACTTTTCAGTAAACACAGATTTTTAAGTGTTACATCTCAGGAACCGCCAAATATGAAGACACGCTTATACAAAATTTATTCGTCTGTAAAACTGGAGAAAAGAGGCAGTGGGACCTTTCGAAACAAAACTTTTGACCGACCAAATTTTTTCAAATTGTCGCGAAATTGTTTTGGAGTGTAAAATTTCGCGACAATAATATTCGGAACAACACCTACAAAGACAATGAAACGTAAAATGCGGGACGATAATATTTTTCGATTCAAAATGTTATATTTTTCATGACGAAAATATTAAATATCGTATTTTCGACGACGAAATAGAAATTACAGGGTGTCCACAAAGTCCTGTTCCGGTTTTAAAATTTTATTACAACAAAACCAAAAGAGATAGAATAATGCAGTTTTTTGGTATTTTGTTGCTTAACTAATGAAGTTTTTTCTTGAATTACGGTTGTAAGCTGAGTATCACGAAAATGGTGACTACACAGGAGAAAGCTTAATGTATAATCTGGTTTGTAAAACTTGGACTATTTGCACTTTATACGCGTAAAGATGCAATCTCTTGCGTACAACTTTGTGTACCGTTGATCTTGGTAGCTGCAGTTCACGTAAGGCACGACGAATAGACTTTCTAGGGCTGCGTTGGAACGTCTCTTGGACGAGTCTTGGCGAGTCAATCACACTTCCTCTCTCCCGAAACTCGCAAAACCACCTCCTAATGCTGGGTTTGGAGGGGGCATCCTTGCCATATTGACGGCGGTAATTCCGTTGAACAATTGTCACTGATTTCGACTCCGCAACCCAGATTACACATTTGAGCATTCTCCTGTGTAGTCTCCATTTTCGCTACTTTTTGAAGGAGCTGCACGAATATTTTCAATAGTTTTGCCATTACGTGGTCGCTTATGAACCCAGGTATTAGCCAATATGCGTTGTTCAATCGTATAGTTGCTGCTATCACACATTTCAAATGGGTCGGAAAGAAAAAGGAAAATCACTTCGTATTTTACTGGGGTGACAAGACATTGTGGACACCCTGTGCTTTAAAACGTATACGCAAAACATATCTAATACCACACTTAGAAAGCAATGTAAGATTAAACACGGGTCAAAGAAAGAACAGAGCACCAAATGGACATCCATTTCCTTGGAAGGCTGTAAAACATGTATGAGAGAAACACGTATGAAGAAAGCTGAAAGACATACATGCGTAAGTTTTGCTTGTGTAAGTTAACTAATGCTTACATAGTCATTAGTTTCGAGTTACTTATTAATTTCATTAGTTTCAGCAAATTAGTACAGTGTGAGCTTCTGATATTTTAGGCTTAAGATGTTGTTATTCATATTTTTTTAGGATTTGTATCGTTTCATGTCTAAATTTTTGTAGGTAATTTAGTTTATGGGTCAAGACATTTGCTATGAGTATTTTAAAAAGCTGGTACAAACCAATTGCCTCAATTAAACTTTTTATAGTTTAAAATTTGTATTTGATATCAGTTTAGGGTTTCTTTCATTGGTTTCTACTGAAGTTACTAATTTTTTTAACATCTTTTTTAATATACTTTTGAATATAATTTTATTGGTTTCTACTGAAGTTACTATTATTTAATACCATTTTTAATATCCTTTTATTGGTTTCTATTGCAGACTCTAAATGCACATATTACTTCAATAGCGGATAAACTTCGCTCACCTCTAAAATATATACCACCCAGGCCACTAAATTAATTTTCTTTTGTTCCTGCTACCTCTACTAAGGTCCAGAATATTATTGGTAAATTAAAAAAATACAAAAAATAACATTCATAACATTCCTGTATCTATATTTAAACTTGTTAAAGATAAGATATCTGTAACTTTGGCTAAAATTATCAATCAAAATATTTCCAAAGGAATATTCCCATCAATGCTAAAAACTGGTTGTATAACACCCCTTTTTAAAGGGGGTGATCCTACACTAGCAACAAATTACAGGGGGTGTGTTCATTATCTGTGTTCAGCAAAGTTTTTGAAAAAATTGTAAACAGTATCATAGAATGCAGCGATATTTAGAATCCTACAATTTATTATCTCCAAATCAATATGAATTCCGTAATAATAAAACAACGGAAATGGCTATTTTAAATCTTATGGAAAATGTAAATATAGCTAAGGAGAACAAAGAAATAATGATATCAATATTTATGGATTTGAGTAAGGCGTTTGATGTAATAGAGAATAGACCATAATATTCTACTTAATAAATTATATTGTTACGGCTTTAGAGGAGCACTCAGTGATTGGTTTAAAAGTTATTTGTCCAATACATATCATTTTGTATCAAAAAATAAGGTTTGCTCAACTAAAGCGCTTGTCAAACATGGTGTGCCACAGGGCTCAATTCTGGGTCCACTGTTATTTTTATTATATATAAATGACCTTCCACGTTCATCTGATATACTGAACTTCATAATGTCTGCAGATGATACAACTGTTTCTTTTTCTTGCAAAGATGTTAATACAGCTAAGAATATATTTCATTCAGAATTCATCAGTGTAATGAAATGGTTGGCCACCAATAAATTCTTCCTAAATACCAGTAAAACAAATTTCATGATTTTTACTAATAAAAGAAATGTATATCTTGATGAACTTAATGTTAATGAAATCGCCATAAAGGAGTGTACTGTAACAAAATTTCTTGGTGTAATGTTAGATAAGAATTTGCAATGGAGTGGTCATGTAAATTATACCGCGAAAAAGATTTCAAGGAGCGTTGCTATAATGTTTAAACTTAGAAATGTAGCCCCTAAACAAGTTTTATTGACTCTTTATCATACTCTTGTTCTTCCTTATATAACGTACTGCACCCTTGTTTGGGGAAACTCCGCTAACAACGCATTAAATAGTATCTTTGTCATCCAAAAACGAGCAATAAGGTTATTATCTGATGCTGATTTCCTTGATCACTCTAGTGCATTATTTAAAGAGCTAAACCTACTAAAGCTCAACGATATAACCAAACTGGCACATTTTATTTTTATTTACGAGTGTAAAAACAAAATAATTAATTTGCAATGGGTAAATAGATATTTTGTGACTCATCAAGAAATCCACTCGTATCAGACCAGAAATAGATCAAAGCTTGTTATACCTCAATTTAGATTGTCTTCATCTTAAAAACTACCCATTTTCATTGGATTGAAGCTATGGAATGACTTGCATGCCGATATAAAAAATATTGTGAATGTAAATTTATTTAAAACCAAGTTGAAACCCCGATTAATAATGGCATACTTACAAAAATCTAGGGTTAATGTCCACTAATATTGTTTAATATGTCCATTAATATTGTTTAATATTGTAATACATGTTTTAACTATTAATAATACTTATTTACTTATTTAATTACCAAAACTTTTAAGAATTATGTCTTTTTATTATAATTTTTAAAATTCGTAGCATTTTCCTTGTTGTAGCTCTTTATTTTTACTTAACCTTATAGGACCGATGCGGAACTTCATCGTGTTATAGGCTTATAGCTACTTTTGATGAAAGGGGAATAAATGATATCGATGCTTCTCCGCCGGCATATATATATATATATATATATATATATATATATTATATATATATATATAAGTTCGGGAAGAACCGATTCGCCTCTATTTAAAAGGGCATATCTCGGCGGAAAAACAAAGAAAAAGTGAGAGGAAAGACAGAGGAAAAAGAAAGGGTGGAGGGGACAGTCGAAGTGGAAAAAGACCAAGGATGACAAAGACTGCAGGGTCGAGCCCCATCATCCTTAGGTGCTAGGGCCGGGAGGGCGCACGTGAAACCTCCAGGAACAAGCACGTACAAACGAGCACAAAGAGCACTCATGAGCACGAGCTTAGAACCCCCTTGCGGGGATATATATATATATATATATATATATATATATATATATGGTGGAGCTTTAATAATATTTTTCTCGATAATTCAGCACCGCAGTAGGATTTTTAAATTACAAAAACTTTTAAAAATTATCTCTTTTTATTATAATTTTTTAAATTCGTGGCACTTCTCTTCTTGTAGCTCTTTATTTTTACCTAACATTATAGCACCGAAGCGGAATTTGATCGTGTTATAGCTACTTTTGATGAAAGGTGAATAAGTGATATGGATGCTTCTCCGCACAGCCAACCCAGTGACCTGAATACAGAAGTCGAGGTATTGGCTCACATCCGGTCAAGCGAGTGTCAGATCATCGAGGAACTAATGTACGTATTTTTGAGGTTAAGAACAAAACACATTGTATTTTCATTTATTAAATGGCAGAAAACATGTACAAAGCGGAACCAGTGTCCGTTAAATAAGTCTTAATGGCTACATTTTACAGTTACAAATGTGTATATACAACTTTACACAATATAGATATACACCTTTACACATTACAGCGGGTGCTAACATATGTGAACCTTTTTTAATCTGTCTGCATACACTTTTATCGTTCATCTCTGTGTCGCATAAATCGAATAATTTTAAAAAATTTATAAATCCCTTCCCACGTGACATGTGTAGGAGAAATGAAATGCAATACATGCCACACGTTTCGCTATAATATCCTTGGAAACGAAATGGGTTCCAAACAATCTCAGTTACATGTAATTGCGCAATGAACTGCACAATCATCGAATCATTCCAGAGCTGAAATCCGAGTGAATGAAAATAGTACATTCTTTCCCTATTTTTAAAATAGATTGCAAACCAATGAATCCCATCACCTCCCCACAATGTCGGTGTTCACGATAAGCCCGTACCAGTTTCTCATACTTGGCAGCTTCAATATTTCATTCTTCGCAAACACCCCGATAAATTTTGAGCGTGTGAAACGGTCACTTTTCATTACTCTCTGGAGTGTATTCGCGTCCATTTTAAAAGTCTGTGACCACGTTCCTGAAACGATCAACTTCTATCAGTGCCTGTGATTCGAGGTACACTAGTACACTTATAGGCGCGTCTATAGACTTGGCAAATTCCAACCTGACTGAGATATTCCCACTCTGCTGTGGACTTAAATGCGTATTTGCGCCAGCAGACAAGTCAGGCGTAATATCAAACGAATAAATGTTAAATTCTTCGACAAATTCTTTCTGCGTTACACCAAACCCAAGTTCGTCACAGGCGCCTGTATTATGAGCCAGACTACTATATGCTTTTGCGCAGAGTGGGAACACAGCATCTGATGAGTAGTCCGTAATCATGGTCCCTCCCAAAGCGATGCCATTTACGTATCGAGTAATATTTTTAAGGCCGAAATTCTCGAATTTAAAGGCACTCTTTTTATATTTTCCATTCGTCGAGGCGTGGTCCTGCATTCCAATTAATATCCTTTTAGGTAGGACTCCAAGGGCCACGTTTTCTAGTTGTTTCGAGGCTAACCCGGCGGGCACCGTGTATAGTTTGATCTGTACCCTGTTAATTGGGTATTTTACTGTGGCGTGTATTAAGTCTTTCTCAATTTCTATTTGTTTGGGGAACTTAATTTCACTCGGCGTATACGCAAATACGTCTCCATGATGTGAATCACAACGGTTTTCGCTCCCTCTTCTTGATCAGGCCCCAGATTTATGCAGATCTCAGGAATCGTGCGGGTAAGCTTCAACTTCATATCCACCCCGTTCATAAGCAGTTTCTCCTGGAATGTGAAATCTGTATGAAGACGTCCGAAACATCCGTATATCTTTTTTTTAGAATTTTTAAATTTAGCCTTTATACCATTTTCATCTTTAGTATGGTAATACCCCTTGGCGGTTAAAAAGGTGTCCTTTGCTTCTTTGGAAAAGTTTAGCACATTTTCCAGATAGGCTCGTAGGTGGTAGTACCACGTTCCTGCCGAGATGTTAACCTGGTTTAAATACACCTCACACTGGCTGAATATGGAGTATAAAAAGTTGGTTTCAGGCTACGCAGAGTAACTATCATCGCAGTCTGTTCCATCAGAATGGACTATACGCAGTTTAGCGTACATGTGCAATAAGTGCATGCAGCTCGGGTCAAAAAAGTAAGGGCTTGAGCTGGAATCACGAATTCTATATGGGTACTCGGCGAACTAATTGTGTTTAATGGGTTAATTGTAATAAAGTCGCTATGCTCAATAAAGACCTGAGTGGGGGCATATCAAAGAGGGACAGTTCCGATTTGCAGCATTGTGAACTACACGGCAGAGCTGGGCATTTGCGGCATATTTTGCGGTACTGCGGTACTGCGGTACTACCAAACTACCAAACCGGCACCAAACCGGTACGCGGAAATTTGAATGCGGTAGCGGTACTGCGGTACTTTCAGCGATCCTTTGCGGTACTGCGTTATGCGGTTGCGGTTTGCGGTAGTACCGCAGTACCGCAGTACCGCAAAATATGCCGCAAATGCCCAGCTCTGCTACACGGATGGATGAAACGCGCCATGACGAATCAGAAATAGTGCCACCTCCCTCGACAAGTATTAGTCAGCCTATGATTCGTGAAAGTAGTGTCCTCAGGTTATATCAGTTAAAAAAATGATCAGCCATAGGTTTCATACGCTTAGAGCACTTCTTTTTTATTTCCTTTTACGTTCAGCGCCACGTGATGGTAACCCCTTCTTCCCGGCAGATCTCTTCTTTCCGCCACCACGCATTTTTCTCTTTGCATCTTTGATGATTTCATCCTGTGTACGCTTTAAATGTTTTTTAGAGTTTCTTTAGGCTTAGTTCCGCTCATTATGTCTTCTGCCGCATTAAAACCTGTTTGTAACGCCTTCCGCCCTAGGTACCTGGCACCCCTCTTCAACAGTGGGACAGCGGTGCGTAGTATGAATGAAAAAAATGGATCCAAGTCCACTCCCACGCTGGTATCTCACTCCTCGGTAGACTGTGAATGGCCTTCGAGTCATTATAAACGGCGAAAGTGTAGTTTCACTGTTAAGCTCCCATCACCGAATGGGAAATTTTTTCCCTCAATCGTTCTTATATATATATCGAGATGTTGGTTAATAGATTAGTGGCAACATTCACATAATGAGGCTTGTCATATGTAATGCTCAAACTTTTCCCTCTATGGTTGGGGATTTGTGTAATGCGCAGCAGGCACGCCTGGGTGTCCCCAACAAATTGGTGCTTTACGATATCGCTGTAAATATAGCACATGTCTGGGGGCGAAGAGCTTTCACCCAATTTCTTCATCTTCAATTGATACATTAAGCTGGACAAGTCATGCTGTGCCTCGTGAAAGGTATCTCTTTGGAGAGCTGCGTTATATCGGCCCTCAGCCACATTGTGAACAGCTCTTTATCTTTAATATTTCTACTAAGCGTTGACTTTAACTTCAATGTGCATGCATTAACCCATTAAACACAATTAGTTCGCTGAGTGCGCCTATAGAATTCGTGATACCCAGCTCAGACCCTTACTTTTTTGACCCGAGCTGCATGCACATGTACGCTAAACTGCGTATAGCCCATTCAGATGGAACGGACTGCGATGATAGTTACTCTGCATACCCTGAAACCAACTTTTTACACTCCATATTCCCTCCAGTGTGAGGTGTATTTAATCAGGTTAACATCTCGGCAGGAACGGGGTATTATCACCTACGAGCCTATCTGGAAAATGTGCTAAACTTTTCCAAAGAAGCAAAGGACATCTTTTTAACCGCCGAAGGATATTACCAGACTAAAGATGAAAGTGGTATAAAGGATAAATTTAAAAATTCTAAAAAAAATATATACGAGTGTTTTGGACGTCTTCATACAGATTTCACATTCCAGGAGAAACTGCTTACGAATGGCATCGATCTGAAACTAAAGCTCAACCGCACGATTCCTGAGATCTGCATAAATCTGGGGTCTGATCAAGAAGAGGGCGCGAAACCCGTTGTGATTCACATAATGGAGACGTATTTGGGTGTACGCCGAGTGAAATTAAGTTCGCCAAAAGAAATAGAAATTGAGAGACTTAATACACGCCACAGTAAAATACCCAAATAACAGGGTACATATCAAACTATACACGGTGCCCGCCGGGTTAGCCTCGAAGCAACTAGAAAACGTGGCCCTTGGAGTTCTACCTAAAAGGATATTAATTGGAATGCAGGACCACACCTCGACGAATGGAAAATATTAAAAGAGTGCCTTTAAATTCGAGAATTTCGGCCTTAAAAATATTACTCTATACGTAAATGGCATCGCTTTGGGAGGGACTATGATTACAGACTACTCATCAGATGCTGTGTTCCCGCTCTGCGCTAGAGCTTATAGTAGTCTGGCTCATAATACAGGCGCCTGTGACGAACTTGGGTTTGGTGTAACGCAGAAAGAATTTGTCGAAGAATTTAACATTTATTCATTTGATATTACGCCTGACATGTCTGCTGGCGTAAATACCCACTTAAGTCCACAGCAGAGTGGGAATATCTCAGTCAGGTTGGAATTTGCCAAGCCTATAGCCGCTCCTATTAGTGTACTCGTGTACCTCGAATCACAAGCACTAATAGAAGTTGACCGTTTCAGGAACGTGGTCACAGACTTTTAAAATGGACGCGAATACACTCCAGAGAGTAATAAAAAGTTACCGAATCACACGCTCCAAATTTGTCGGTGTGTTTGCGAAGAATGAAATATTGAAATTGGCAAGTACGAGAAACTGGTACGGGATTATCGTGAACACCGACATTGTGGGGGGTGAGGGGATTTATTGGTTTGCAATCTATTTAAAAAATAGGGAAGAATGTACTGTTTTGACTCACTCGGCACTCAGCCCTGGAATGATCTTGTGGTTGTACAATTTATCGCGCAGATACATGTACCTGAGATTGAATGGAACCCGTACCGCTTTCAAGGATATTATAGTAACACGTGCGGCATGTACAGTAGGGCGGAGTGAAAAACTCATTTTTCGAATTTTCAAATTGGCTAGTGTGGAAAATGTGTGGAGTAGTGAGGAAATAAGCTGGTATAAATTTAAAATCATAACATTAATATCTTCAGGTGCCACAATGACCTTCAATATTGAAAAAAATTGAAAAAAGCAGATTTTAACCAATAATTACAGAAGAGTCCACGATGCAATAGACAAGATTTATTCACACTTGTATAAAAATAGCTCAGTCAACCTTTAAAAAAAGTTTCTATTCTCTAAAAACAGTTTTCTATAGTCAGCTCACTCAGCTGTCACGTGAGTACCTCGGTTCAGTGTAGCTGTCGCTCTCGTAGCAGGTGGGTGTTCTGTTGTTGGCGTTACTCAGATAGTCTAAACTATATTTCTTATATATTTTGCATTTCTGTATTGTGTTGCCCTAAGTTTGCCATGTACTATTAACTGAAATTAACGTATAATTGATATTAGCTCTTTCTTTTTCAGATTTGTATACTTTCAAAATGTCTCGAGTTTGTGCAAAATCAACCAGGGCCTCAACTGAGTGCCCCATGTTTGGTATGGGGGAAGATTTGTGGCACAGGAATCTTCCTACATACGAAGGAGTTTTTAAATATTACTTGTTTGTAAGAAACGATTTGAAACAGAATACTAATAAAGATCCTTCAATATCTCAAATATTAGAACAAGTTGTTGATAAATTGAAAACAATTTGGGAAAGTGCTTCCGTCCCAATTCTGTCAGACAGGCGAATTGAAACAATGTTCAGAAGCTACCACGAAAAGTATCGTGTCATTATGAAGCCATACCAAAGCAGAAAAAATTCTGAAGCTTACAAAGCAAAGATTGATATGTTCAAAAAAGAAGCACACACGAAACTTTTTGACATTGCAGCGTGCAAGTGCAAAGTACTAACACAATGTTCTTGTCCCAAAGAAAAAACGGTTCCAAAGGAAGAAGTGACGTTCCTCTTAGATCAAAGGAGTGAAAGAAAACTGTTTATTGATAGAGTAGATATTACACTCTCAAAGAAAAAAGCATCTACGTTGCTAAGAAAGCAAAAAGAAGCTGTGAGGCTCACCAAAGAATCTTCACAGGAGAAATTGCAGGATACAAATGTTGAATTATCATCATCGACATCAAATAGTGAAAGTGAATCTGGCGAAATATCAGACGATACATTTCCAGAGCCAGTTAGCTCGAAGAGAAAGCTCGAACAACCTGAAGAACAATTATTCAAGAAAAGGAAAACTACAAATCTACCTTCAGTGGCTACTGCTTGTGACAGGACTGCAGTTTCAGATCGAGCTGCAGCATTCATTGTTAGTGCAGTATTGCAAGATATTGGAGAAGTTTCTATTGACAATACATCTGAAGTAGTGGATAGGAGTAAAATCAGAAGAGAAAGACAAAAGAAGAGATCAGAAATTATGAAAGATCAAAATCAGGTCCCAATCAGAGGAATCTATTTTGATGGTCGAAAAGATTCTACACTCTTCCAAGAAAAAAAAGAGTCCAAAGTATATCAGAAGAAGGTAACAGAAGAACATATCACTTTAGTGAGAGAACCTGGTTCAGATTATTTGGGCCATTATTCTGTGAATTCTGGATCAGCTGAAGAAATATGTAAAGGAATGTTTGAGTATATTGGAAATAATGACATGAACCTGGAAAACCTTGTTGCCATTGGATGCGATGGTGCAGCAGTCAACACTGGAGAAAAGGGAGGCGTTATAAGGCTTATAGAATTGAAGCTGAAGAAGCCAGTTCAACATTTAGTGTGCCAGCTCCATGCCAATGAATTGCCATTACGCCATTTAGTTGCAAAGCTGGATGGAAAAACATCTGGCCCCCGCGGATTCACCGGTCCTATTGGCAGGGAATTAGAGAACTGTGAGAGTCTTCCTATTGTCGAGTTTGAAAGGATTGATGCTGAGGAACCAACTGTAGACTGTGAAGATCTTAGCACCGACCAAAAATATCTAATTGATATTCATCAGGCCATAACAAAGGGATATTGCTCTCCAGATCTTGCTCATCGTAGTCCAGGCAAAATGGCACATTCACGATGGCTGACTACAGCAAATCGTTTGCTTCGTCTATACGTTTCAACTGTAAGTCCATCTGAGAACCTCATGAACATTGCTTCTTTTATAATGAAGGTCTACATCCCAATGTGGTTTTCTATTAAGCAAAGTACGTCTTTTGTCAATGGCTCAAAACATGTTTTCAAAACTATTGAACTAACAAGAACACTGAATGACGAAGTAAAGGATATTGTAAACCCTGTCATACAAAGAAATGCATTTTTTGCAAATCCAGAAAATATTCTAGCATCAATGATTCATGATGACCGCAGCGCCATAAGAGAATTAGCGTGGAGGCGAATAAAGAAAGCAAGGCAAACAAACAAGGAAAAAGTTGTGAGGCGTTTCACAGTACCTGTTATTCAATTTGAAGCTACTGATTAGTGATGTAGCGGATGTCATTTTTTTCACATCCGCGGATGCGGATGCGGATGAGGATGTTTGATTTCAACATCCGCGGATGCGGATGCGGATGTCTACATTTTCGTTATTTTTTAGGATATATTCGAGATTTGTTGTGTTTAACGTATATAATAAGTTATTATATAGAGAGAGCTGTAGCTATAATGTAGTATAATTGATTAATTGTACAATAATTGCTGTACTTTTCTCTGAACATATAAAATAATATCAAGCATCTAACTAATATAGAAATCAATTAGTGAATTCGTCTGCAAATAAATTCGTTATATTTTGTTGAGTTTCAGCCACAATTAGAAACCATAATTGTGTTACCAGGATGCGGGACGTGAACCCAACTCAAATGCACCCCACCGACCTCTTTCCCCAACCTCCACCCTTATAGAAAGAGATCTTTAATTAGCTTGATAACTATTTATATTAAGTTTAAAGTTTTATTAGGCATATTTATAAATGAGTAATTAAAATAAAGTAAACTAAGATGTTCATCGTTTAATGTTCAAACTTAATTATAGGAAGGTTATGCTTAAGGAACATTAATTTTTCTGCCTTTTCTGCTGCCAGTCTGTTTCTCTTTTCATCATATATTAATCCAGCACTGCTAAATAATCTCTCGCTTGGTACGTTTGTTGGAGGACAGGCTAAATGTTTCCTTGCAAGTTTACTCAAGTATGGATAGATATTCTGCGTATTTTTCCACCAACTAATAGGATTGTCACATGCAGCAGGCGTTTTTCTTGGTGATAGCTCTCGATCATTTTTACTACATCTTTTGACATCGCGTAGGTCTCGTCATTGCTGCTTGACTCAAGAAGAGAGACAGATTCTGTGATAGATTTGCTTGTTGAAGGTGTTGGTTCTGTCACTGAAACTTTTATTCTTTTGGTGGGTGGCGAAGCGACAGATTCAAGAGATTGAAGCTCTTCAACTGCTTTGCCAAGTGATGATTTAACTCGTTCTAATGTACTAGGTGAAAATAACTTAGCTTTGTAACGTGGATCTAAGTAGGTTGCAAGAGAGTAACTTCATACAAGAACAGCCTCTCGTCTTGTCGCTTGCATCACTTTTGCGCACAATGAACTAGTTCTATTAATATAGTAGAATTTGATAATTTCCGCTTATTAATGACATTTTATCTCAACGGTCCACATCCGCACGACATCCGCAGTCCAAAGTGCGGATGCGGGTGCGGATGCGGATGCGAGAAAATGTGCGGATGTTCCGCGGATGCGGATGCGGATGTGACCTACATCACTACTACTGATTATACTGATTTAATTAATTGGCAAAAATGCATTGTCACTGAACCACCTGTGACAAGACACCTGACAGAAAATGAGATTGAAGAATTCATAGAAAACAAGAGTACCCCTCCATTCGAGAAATTCCCTTGTCATACACAAGTAGTAGAAAGAATGGTAAAATTAGTGACTGAAGCATCATCAAAAGTATTTGGATTGAACGCGCGAGATGGCTTCATAAGATCAACACTTCAGTCACGTAAAAAAATGCCATCATTCGAAAGTAAAGCTGAATATAAAGTTTAAATAAAACGTTAATAGAAAAAAACATGCGCAAGGATGGGTGGTTGGGAGGGCATGGGTGGAGCTCGACACGCAGCCACCTCCTCGTGGTGAGTTCTGGATTATTTAGATCATTAATCAAAAGAACATTGATCTAAATAAACTAAGAGCTGCGTAATTCAGTAACTATTTTGGTAATTGGAACACTTAATATATAATAATAACAAGTAGTTTTCAGTTATTGTACTAATGCAGAATATAAGAAAATCATTATATTTCACTTTTTTCGACGGCTTTGTGGCACCTGAAGATATAATTTCGCAGACTAATATTTATGCACAGTCATTATCTATAGCACCCACATATTTTCCGCACTAGCCATATTTGAATTTCGAAAAAAGTTTAAAAACCTCATTTTCGATCCGCCCTAATGTACAACCTCTCATTTCTCATGCACATATCACGTGGGAAGGGATTTATAGTTTTTTTAAAATTATTCGATTTGTGCGACATTGAAATGAATGACGAGTTGGTATGCAAACAAATTAAAAAAAGTTCCCATATATTAGCACCCACTGTATTGTGTAAAGGTGTGTATCTATATTGTGTAAAGGCCTATTTGTCGCCATTAAGACTTATTTAACGGACACTGGTTCCGCTTTGTACATGTTTTCTACCATTTAATAAAGTAAATGAAAATACAATGTGTTTTGTTCTTAACCCCAAAAATACTTACATTAGTTCCTCGATGACCTGGCATTCGTTGGACCGGATGTGAGCCAATATCTCGACCTCTGTATTCAGCTCGCTGGGTTGGCTGTGCGGAGAAGCATCCATATCATTTATTCCCCTTTCATCAAAACGAAAAGTAGCTATAACACGATCAAGTTCCGTTTCGTCTCTTGAATGAGAAGTTAACATGATTAGTTCATGCTGAATCAAATAAAGTTAAGTAAAATTAAACTAGTTTAATTAAAGAGATACAATAAGGGAAAATCCCGATTAGAACGCCTGGCATATTGTAATTACAAAGAAGATATCCTGACAGTACCGCATTAGGATTTTGGAAACATTAAAAACTTTTAAGATTATCCCGATGCTTACTTTCGAAAACTGTCTTTAAATTATCGAGAAATGTATTATTAAAGCTCCACCATATATATATATATATATATATATATATATATATATATGCCGAAATAACCACGAAGGAAACAGACAATAATTAAAAGGAAGATTAGCTGGGTGTGCTAAGACATCTCAGAGAATAATTAAAAGCAAGTACGCTAATTTAGAGCTCAAAAGTGAGATTAGCTGGGTGTGCTACGCTTCGTCTGCCTGCAACGGGTCTCGAACCCGCAGACAATTCTTAATAGTTTTTAATATTTCTATTGTATCTATATTGTATCAAATGCTTGCCTTCTAAAACGGCTGACGGATTTCTAAGCCAACTGTCAAAAATATCTGGATAGCACAATCTGGCAACCCTAATACTGTACACCTGAACAAGCCGTTTACGCCTTCTACTGCAAGTCAACTGGCTGGTTAAGACAGAATATATGCTTTAATTAAATAAATAAACGCAATCTGGCAACTCAATAATGTGCACCTGAACAAGCCATTTACACCTAAGTAAACTGGCTGGTTAAGCCAACTGACTGATTAAGCCAGATGGCTGATTAGGAACATATTAAGACGACGGCCGCTCGGCTGAAGTCTTAATATGTGCTTGGCTCCTGCCAGGTTAACACCTCTCTTCCTCTCTCTCCTTCTCCTCTCTTTCTCTTGGGGGATAACTCCGCCCCCAAGTTGCATAACCCCTTGTTGCCCTTACAACATTTCACCTCTCCCTTTGTTGCATAATATGTTGCAACATTCCCCCTTCCCTTGTTGCATAACCTTATGCAACATTAATCAACATTTGCAATTGCATTGCACTCTCTCCTTTTGCGCCCATACTACTTCCGTCCCTTAGGGAGGATATAGAAAGGTTGGAAAGGGTACAAGCAAGGGCTACAAAATTGATCCCTTCAATGAGAATGCAAAACTACCAACGGAGATTGGAGCGCCTAAATATGTTTACCTTAGAGACCAGGAGATTGCGCGGTCGGCTTAAGTCTTCAAGATTCTCAATGGAATAGACAGGATAGACTACAGGAACTTATTTTCACTTAATGCCAATCCGACAAGAAATAATGGGTTTAAACTGGAACTAAAGGCATTTAGGACCTCTGTCTGCGGGAATTTCTTTTCCTATAAAATAGTTAATATCTGGAACCAACTTCCCTCAGAGGTTGTTTCAAGCGAAAGTGTAAATGTGTTTAAAAATAGGCTGGACAAAGTATTGAATACTCTCATAGTTTAAAACTAAAACATAACGTAACTCTGCAGGAGTTCGCCTGCGCGGTTTCTATGTGTGCATGCGCAATTATAGAGCTATCTCATATATTCTCCACTTTCCTGTAAAATTTCCTTGGCTACTTTCCTAGAGTCAAGGTATTTTCTTCAACCTTTTTCCGTACCTGTCTCTGGCAGGGAGGGAGCGGAGGGTGGAGAGAGAGGTGGGCAGAATTCGGGGGTACTGGATTCGAATCCGAATCCAACGAAAATGGGTCGAATCCAGATCTCGAATCTGATTCATTATGCCGTTTCTTTCATATATATATATATATATATATATATAATATATATATATATATATATATATAAGGTTATCAAACGAACCAACCAAACAATCATATAGAGTAAACTTAACATTCGTACATACTTCAATTCCAATCTTGTGTAAATGCAGGAGTTGACGTTGCCATTTTGAGTTAAGCATTTAAAGTGATTTTTGTACATTTGATATTATACTTCGAAATTATAAATATATTATTTTTTATTTTTTATTTTTATTGTTTTAATGGCTTTTAATTTAAATGTTATGAAACGATTTGTCGAAACGTTTTGAAATAAATAAGAATGTTTTGCCATCGTGTTGATCCTCTTTTGTTTTTCATCTGTAAGCTCTGGTTCCCTCAAGAGAAGTCAGTAGCTGTGATATATGTATATATAATATATATATATATATATCAGGTGAAAAAATAGCATATATACAAACCTTCGTCAATAATCTAATAATCGTTAGCCAAAAAACACCAAATTAACTAATGTTTTCTAGGAAAAAACGCACAATTTGGCACTCAGTAAATTCTGAAACTATCTTATTCCACCTCGTGAATGGTTTCTGACAGTGGTATTCTCTTTTGTTTATCGCAGTTGTCAGGACAACACTATAGTAGTTTTGACACTGTCGCCATGGTACCCGATTAATGTCAGGGTCGTTGTGTATCGCGCGTTGCTTCGTAACGGAACGTTTCGGTAACGATTTTTGCATCCTCAGTACTATAACATTATAAAACGCCGAAACAGTAGAATAAAATTATAATAAATACACAAATTATAATGAAATTAGTAATAAAAAGAAGGATTTACTTTATAATTTCCTGAATATATTTCTAATAATTGTGAATATTGACACGTAAATACAGTTGAAAAACTTCACAAATTTTTACATGTATTTTCTGTTCATCTTCATATATATATATATATATATATATATATATATATATATATATATATATATATATATATATATATATATATATATATATATACACAATACTGTGCAAAAGTCAGAGACCACTGTCGGTCTGATAACTATTAGATAATCTGTTGTATGAAAATTGGTTTTGATACTAAAATACATATTAACTAGAACTTCTGGTTCATATTAACGTATAACTAAGTTATTACTCAAGTGTATAAAGTTGTATAAGCTGGATGACCCTCTAGTCTGCATAAATTGGACTTGAGGGTTGATTCATTATATTACTTATAACGCATGTGTTTAAAGATCTAGCGAACTATTACTGATGGATCTACAGTAAATGCTCCTAAGCTATTGTTATATCAATATTTACAATTAAAAGTATTGACATATTCACTTAAATTCAGCAAAACAAATTTATCCAAAACGTTTCTCATTATAATCCTAATTCATGCTGTTTTTTTTCTTTCACAGGCTTAAGAAATGACAAAAAGTACAATTTCTGATGAGATTAGATATAAAATAATACATTTGCATGGTGAGGGACTGAGTCAAACAAAAATAAGTGAATCTACAGGCGTTTACAAAACTGGTGTACAAAAAATCTTGGCTCGTCACAGATCAAATGTGACCCCAGCTGATCGTCCTAGATCAGGGAGGCCCTCTAAGCTTTTTCCATCTTATCTACAATATCTAAAGATTACTTCCCTTCGAGACAGACACAAATCCAGCACTTCACTTGCAGCGGATCTCAAAAAAACAACAGGTGTCTCAGTTGATCCTTCTACTGTACGAAGGAACCTTAATTCAGTACGTCTCAGATGTCCAATACTTGTGTTCCAAAGCACATTTTCTTCTCTTCCCTTTATTTCCATTACTTAAAAGTGGCTTTTTTGCTGCAACACGTCTTTTAAGACCTACTGAGTTAAGTTTCCTTCATACAGTAAAGGGATCAACTGAGACACCTATTGTTTTTTCGAGATCTGCTGCGAGTGAAGTGCTGAATTTGCGTCTGTCTCGAAGGGAAGCAATCTTTAGATATTGTAGATCAGATGGAGAAAGCTTAGAGGGCCTCCCTGATCTCGGATGATCAGCTGGGTTTCCATTTGAGCTGTGACGAGCCAAGATTTTTTGTACACCAGTTTTGGAAACGCCTGAAGATTCACTTATTTTTCTATGACTCAGTCCCTCACCATGCAAATGTATTATTTTATATCTAATCTCATCAGAAATTGTACTTTTTGTCATTTCTTAAGCCTGTGAAAGAAAAAAAAAGCATGAATTAGGATTATAATGAGAAACACTTTGGATAAATTTGTTTTGAAGAATTTAAGTGAATATGTCAATACTTTTAATTGTAAATATTGATATAACAATAGCTTAGGAGCATTTACTGCAGATCCATCAGTAATAGTTCGTTAGATCTTTAAACACATGCATTATAAGCAATATAATTAGGCTGACCATACGTACCGTTTTGAACGGGACAGTACCGTTTTGTATGGGTTTTTGTATGGGTTCTGTCACTGAAGAATAATTGTAAGCTCAATATGTTTATGTACTTACTTTTTCATGAATACAGAATATTACATAACCCCCGTCCCTTTTTTGCCATCCCAATGTCCCGTTTTTGTCTCAAGGAAATATGGTCAGCCTAAATATAATGAATCAACCCTCAAGTCCAATTTATACAGACTAGAGGGTCATCCAGCTTATACAACTTTATACATTTAAGTAATAACTTAGTTATACGTTAATATGAACCAGAGGATCTAGTTAATATGTATTTTAGTATCAAAACCAATTTTCATACGACAGATTATCTAAAGGTTATTAGATCGATAGTGGTCTCTGACTTTTGCACAGTACTGTATATATATATATATATATATATATATATATATATATATATATATATAATGTAAAGAACGACGCTTGTGTAGAAGAGCGTTCCGCTCAAGATGAGGAGGAAGAACGAGCAAATGAAAAATGAGGTACCTCCCAGTAATCGAACCCGGTATCATCCAATTGCCGGTCGGATATGTTAACCACTACACCAAGGACCCCGATTAGTCAGTACTCGTAATTCTTCTACATACGAGCGGAATCAAATGCCCAGAGGGGGCACCTTCGCATGCCGTACATATACATTTTAACTGCAAACAACATAGAGTATAATTAATGTAAAGAACGACGTTTGTGTAGAAGAGCGTTCCGCACAAGATGAGGAGGGAGAACGAGCAAATGAAAAATGAGGTACCTCCCAGGAATCGAACCCAGGATCATCCAATTGCCGGTCGGATATTTCTGGGCACACAAAGCAGACAGCATGGAAAGTATTTCTGCAGTATCACCAGCTTCTGCTTGGCGTGGGAGTAGGAAATTTAACACCAAATCAACTGAAGTCAGCAGAAACGTTCATGTGCAGAATTTATGGTGTTGAGGGTGTTGAGAGTGTTGATGCCGCACGCAAAATTATGTTTGAAAAATCCTGCAAACCAGAACTGATGCCCCCCACAAGTGATTCCTGTAAATATCGTATACAGCGTGTGCATTATCAGTGTACACTTTGGAAAAATGCTCACCGCCTATTTCCACAACTTCCCGAAGTCACTGAGATGGGATGGAGAAGAGACAATTCGGGATTGCGGCCCATACTGATGATACTTGATCCGATCCCTGAGGCTTGTGTTGAGCTTGTGTCTTGCTCTTGTCTTGCTAGGTGTCGAACCTTGCGTTGCAAATGCAGAAAAACTAAACGTTCATGTACTGCAGCTTGTGGATGTAGGAAGGCAACTGGGCAGGATGGCTGTTTAACGACAGTACATAAAGTAACAGTACTTCTCAATCTGCTTAAGTTTACAATGATTTTATGCAATATATGTAGCATGTTGTACTTTTAAATATAATTTTCGGTATATATCCCAGTTATTTTATTGTTTCTATAGACCACAGTCATAAATCATGTGTCTAGATAAAACCAAAGAACAAAACTTGTCCACTTGTAATAGCTCGCTTTCTATCTCCTGCACCCAACTACGTCACTGTAATAAAAACATTACATTATGTTAGTGGGCCAACGTTTTCCCTAGCAAAGACAGAATACTGATATTTACAGAATAGTTTTCACGTGATCCAGTGATGAAACATGCCAATTTTCGCCAAAATCCGTTAATTATTGACGAAAGTGTAAAAGAAACTCATAGCGCCATTTTACAAAGAATCGACTTTAACGGCCATTATGTTTTTAGCTATTTTGAAGGTAAAAAACTAAACATATAGTTTGGTATTCTATTTCATCATTAAGAGGACCATTGAATTAGGTCAAAAACACTAGTCACCAGCTTCTACTCAAAAATGCCCCTACAATTTTTTACAGGCCACTTTTCATGAAAATGGTCTGGTCTATGGATTACTTCCCTGAGAATCTCGGAGCACTCAGCGAAGAACAAGGAGAACGGTTTCACCAAAACATCAAAGAAATGGAGAAGAGATATCAGGGAAGGTGGGACATCAGCATGATGGCTGATTACTGCTGGATGTTGAAACGGAATACTCCAGAATTATTACATAAAAGAAAAGGAACAGCGCGTACATTAGAGACTAAAAGGCATAGATCTCGCAAGAAAACTCAGGACAAATAAAGATGAATATGTAATTGACGTTAATAGTCTTCTTTCTTTTTAAAGTTGTTTGCATTTGTAATTAGTATAACAAAGCGAAATAGGTACGGTACCTAATGTAAATTGAAATAAATAATATTTATTTATGTTATTGTTTTTTCCCTTCCAGTTTGCAGAAAATCCTTACGTGATAGAAAAAAATGGACACCTTATTCGAAATCAGCGTAGTTGAATTATATAAAATCAGTTATTAATAAGAAAACAGCTCTTACAAAGTTTTCATTCGCAGACCTGTGTTATTACTTGTTTCAGTTCGTCTCTTTTGTTTATCTCCCTAAGTCATAATTTTTAGTTTGTTTGTTTTTAAATGTATTATTGTTTGATTTACCTTTTATATTGACAGGCATATTATACGATGTTATGGGATTTATATCCTGCCAATAAAACTTATTATCATTAACGTGTGTTTTAATCAGTCATACAATTCTTTGCCCTAGGAAAGATTTTTGAGAGAGTCACATAATGAAAAATGTGCTCTATTTTGTAACTTCTTCCTGGCGTGTGAAAGGTAATAAAATATTCACCAAACTAATTTCGCTTCCAACTGCTTTGGATTTTCAAATCCTTAATAATTACATTGGTATCATTATGACTGAAATACTAGCTAAAGTGGGCTCTACGGGCCTATTTAGCTAGACCTGCCGTGATGGGGCCTTTGGCCTCAGTAATTGGGGTGCATGCGGCCCCCCTTCAGTATTGGGGGTCAATTATTCGGTCAATAAAACTATAGAAAAGAACGCAGCCATGAAAATCTTAGCTTCACAAATCTTGATACAATGAGTTCCGATGTGAAGCTTAAGATTTTCATTGCTGCGTTCTTTTCTAGCTAAAGTTGGCCCTACGGACCCATTTAGCTAGACCTGCGGTGCTGGGGCCTTCGGCACCCCCAATTACTTAGTGGGGGGGATCAATTGTTAAGCTTGACAAAAGTTCCTCGTGAACTTAAAGTAAATATTTAAGCTTTCACTGCCTTAATAATTTCTTTTCAAAATCTTCAATATCCAATTTCAGCTTTTGAAATAATTTTTTTGACCAGACTCTGCCTCAATTATACTCAAACATTAACTGCATTCCTATAAAGCATTCCTTATTAGGAAAATGGCACGTTACATACTTCTAAAATAATTAACTTCTGTCCTCATATATACACAAAATTGTATTCTAGCTTACATATAACAAAAGTAGTCCTACAAAATTTAAATTAGTTATGATTCACGGATGCGTTCACCTGCTGAACCACCAGATGTGCAAGGACCTCTAGCGTGATATCATCAAATCCATGGTCAGGCTTTGTATATAGACGGCCTTGGTTGTGCCCGTTTACTCCTAAAATTAGCGCCGCTAACGCTAACGCTAATCTTGTCGTCAATTTTTTCTGAAACCACCTTATTTTATATATGTTCTGTCTTCCGTAATTTACTTAGTAGTGCCTAACTGTGCCAGTGTTATTCGCAATTTTGCATTTAGATTTATCACTAGGCTTGGTGAGTCAGTCAATAAGATAATAGAAGCCATGGTTAGTGGACTGGTCTCCGATATATTTTATAAATCTCAAATCTAGAAGCAATGGCGTAGACAATTGTATGTTCATACACAGTGATTCACTGGCCTACTTAGTCAGTGTTCCAGACAACTATCTCTTAATCTTCTATGTACCTCTTGTATAATGTTTGTACATGTTGAGTCTGAAATAAAGTGTTTGTTTGTTTTTTTGTTTGTTGTACTTACATATATATTGGCACTCACACCTTGATATAATTGGTTGCTAAGGTACAAAAATATGACGTCATAGTCTACGAAAATGAAAACATTTTTATGTAGGTGTCGAGCTCCTTTTTTATATATTAATATGGAAACAAACCAACGGCAGAATAAATTCTATTAAATTTATTAAAAAAATTAGCGATTAGCGGTTAGTGATTGACTTTCTCTTAAAACTTAGCGCCGCTACCTATTTCGCTACCAATTTTGAAAATTAGCGGCATTAATTAGCGCCGTTAATCCCAGCACTGCTAATATACAGTGTGTGTATAAAGTGCATTGGCGTAACTATGCCGACGCAGCCAATGCAGTGGCATCGGGGCCCGTGCCTGAAAGGGGCCTGATTCGATTAAAATCAACTCAGTGTTTCTTTGCAGGAACTCTACATTCTATCATACATACTACAACGATTTCTTCAACAAAACATTGCAGTTGTTGCATACGTCTCAGACTGTGGCATACCAACCGTCAATAAACATCAATGGACTCTAATTCAGCGTGCTGTAAAGCTCTCTATCCTCTGATTCTTTTTGTCTTTCCATGATGTCTCCCAGTGTAACAGGTCTCGCGGTATTTTTGCGTAACGTAACTGATGATGGAGGTAGTCGTACTATAAAAAACAATTTAATAGAAAATTTACAGAATCGCTTCAAACAGTGGAAGGCAGACACTACTTGCATGATTGCTCAGGTTTTAGATTCTCGTTTCAAATTTGCTTACATTACAATGCCTGAATTTGTAAAAAATTAAATAATCTCTATGTCTGCATCATCTAATGCTACTCCCATACGTAATATAACTCATGACGATGAAGCAACTGCTTTCGTTTCACGAAATCAAGAAACTTCGAAAAAGAAGCCGAAGCTTGACTTACGGAGGTACTTAGATGAGATCGCTACGTTTTCACGATCAGATGCGCCTCCATCTATCAAAAAGTAGCCACCAAAGTTGTCAAAAAGAATTAGACATCTATTCAAAGGAGCCACGAGTCAGTCGTAACACGAACCCTCTTGATTGGTGGCGCCATAATGGCGAAAGATTCCCGAAACTATTAGTACTTGCTCGCAAATATCTCACAACGCCAGCCACAAGCGTACGAAGTGAACGACTGTTCAGTTCTGAAAAAAATTTAATTACCGACGCACGTAATCGTTTAGCTCCTGATGCTGCTGAACGACTAATTTTTCTACACGATACTCTAAACTTGCCTTAAATTTTAATTATTAGGTTTAGTTTGTGCAGTAATTATTATTACTGCCTGTTCAATTTTTTGTAAGGTACTTATTACTACCATTATACCAAGTTAGGATTTGTTGGATTTGTTTGTAATTATTCTTTGAAATAAAAAAAATACATTTTAAGTTCCATTTCCAAAATCACGTTATTTACACTAATTATTTATCAACTATTTGGTATTTGATTAAAAACATATAAACACCGGCCGAATATCGAATATTCTCATATCCTCATTTTTTACTGAATACCGAATATCAAATATTAGTCCTGCAGCAGAGTGGTGATATATACACCTGAGGTGTGTTTTAGAGTACATACAATGTTTTATTGTTGATTCTGGTAGGGTAGGCTCTCCAGATCATGAAACCAATTGATGCCACTTTCTAACCCCAAGGGAAATCTTTTTATGAGCAAAAATTCAAAATGGCCGCCACCGAAAAAGCATTTTTTCTCTAAACATGGCTAAAAAGTAACTTAACTAAATAAAAAGCGGGAATAAATCAGTAGATACCATACATAGTATATCTTGTTAGGTCATGAAATCAATAGATATCACTTTTTCGCCATTGGGTTGAAATTTCATGGGCAAAAATCCAAAATGGCAGACACCGAAACTAAATTATTGCGATATTTTCTCTAAAAATAGTCGTAGAGACTTGCTTTTGGTGTTAAACTGCACATTTTCGAGGTTAAATAATTAGTTGGTAGCTATACAATTATGATCTATCCAGTGTGAAGCAGTAAAATGAACCATTTCTCACTTATTTGCTATATTACTTGAACGTCTGTATATAAGCTACTATTTTAGAAACAATCTTTGCAGCTATAAAGCATGTGAATCCCTCTCAATACTATTCAAGCATGGTACTATATGTGTATTTCTTTTCTCTTTACAGGTAATGGTTAACAATGGCAGAATCATCACCTGCATGCTAGCCAAGAACGACTTATAAGTATTTTAGTTGCTAGTAAATGTAGAAGTGATGGGTTGCATGTGGAATTAGAGACTTTATTAGAACATTCTTCCACAAACCTATATGTCCACAGAAATTGTGCATCTACTTACACATCAAAGACACGTATAGAGCGCTACTTGGCCCGACAGAAAAAGACTTCAGAGGAACCTGCCACTAAAAGGACTCGTCGTTCCACTGAACTTCCTTTCAACTTCAAAGAAAATTGCCTGATATGTGGAGAAAAATGTTCTTCTGATCCAGATCCTCGTCATCCCGAACGTTGGTGTTCAGTGTAGAACTGCTGATCGAGGTGCCGAGCAGAAAAGCTTCAAAGATGTAATATTGGACGCTTGCCATCTGAGAAATGACGAGTGGGCCAGTGAGCTAAGCTTGAGAATTGAAGGTGCCTTGAGTGATTTACATGCAGCAGATGGACAATATCACAAGGACTGTATGTCTCTCTTCAGAGGATACAGAAACATTCAGGCATCAACATCAAAAACACCAAATGAAAAGACAGATGAACCCTTTCAATATGTTGTGAATTATCTTACTGATGATCAATCCATAATCTGGAACTCTGTTGAAGTCCATGAATTATACCATCGCTACGGAGGTGATCAATATAGCCGGAGACAATTGATCAAATGCTTATCTGACCACTTTGGAGAGAGATTATTGATGTTGTCAGGTCGAGGAGTTGCAAGCCTTTTAGTTTACCGGAGCAAGGCATCAACAAGTCTCCTGAAATTGGTGTCTGCTGACGATGATGATGCTGATGAAGCTGCCGTGTATAAAGTAGCTAAACGCATAGCAGATGAATCCAAATCCTTGAAGCAGGACAAGTCTCGTTACAAAACAAGGTTCGACATTGAGGATATCAGTAATGATGCCAGTCCCACTCTTCTACATCTGCTGTCTTTAGTATCTGACAAGTTCAACTCTTCTCTGGAGGCAGCAATGATTGGGAACATGGTTACTGGTGTCGTTAACAGAAGTCCTACAGCACTACAAACTATTTTGGGCATAGCTGTTAGAGACAGGTCGATCATTGAACTATTATATGATTTTGGTGTGTCCTCTTCATATGATGAGGTGCTCCGATTTCGTGCATCTGCAGCCAGTGCAGCTTCCAAGAGCCAAGAACACATGGGCCTGTCACCTGGTGGAGGTATGGTTCAAGTAGTTGCTGATAATTTTGATGCAAACATTTCCTCACAGAACGGTTTGCAAACTACCCATGCACTAGCAATTCTTCTCACCCAGGCCCAGCAGTACCAGGATGAATATACAAAGGATCATGGTTTCATCCGAAGGATCAAAAAGGAAGAGATGTCTGATGCTATATTACCTGACATACCGATCCATAGATATGATGGAACCAAAAAACCTGTGATGCCAGCTTCTGAGGCCTTGAGATCTCCTCTATCTCTTAAGGTTCTCGCTATGCAACAAATATCAGTGAATCGTTCCCAAGACCTTGATATGAGTTTCCTCCAATCGATCCTATCAGACATGACACCCCAGAGTACAGTGAATTCAATACCAGATTATCTCTTGAGCAAGGACACACCATCTGCCCTGCAACTAAAGCGGAGTATTTAGCACTTCTAGACATGCCTCCTGCAGAGCCTAACACCATGCTCACTCAGTGGCGGATTTAAGGTGCGCGGGGCCCTAGGCCGGTTGGAGTGCGGGGCCCCAAACTACGCAAAGCTAGCTTAATTAACTGAAATGAAGATTTACACCCCCATCCCCCAGTGGTGACCTTACGGGGCCCTCAAATCAATGGGCGAGCGAAGCGTTAAAATAAATTTACTTTTTAAACAATATTCAATTTATTGATAATTAATTAGCCAAATGACCATTTCATAGTTGAACATTACACATTTGTTTTTTTTGAAGCTTAACAATAAAAAATAACTATAATAATACACCATTAACAAAAAATAACTATAATAATACACCATTAACTAAAGAGAATACCACTTGACTGACATGCAAATGATGCAATGAGTGGGTTTTGTTTATTGCAGGCAATTTGTACGGTACACTTAACTATTTCTCAGTCAAAAAAGATTTTTTTCTAGCCTTCTTACTTGCAAACTGTTTGATGACATCAGTAAAATCAAGCACCCTTAATTTCTCATGCTCAATGCTCAACAGGGTGAGTGAAGACAAACGGTCCTGCCCCATGGTGTTTCTTAGATAATTCTTGACTAGTTTCATCTTGGAGAATGATCGCTCCCCAGTGCAGTTTGTGACAAACATGCAGAGATAGAGTCGTAATACAATTTCAACATTAGCAAATGTTTCTACCATGTCATGTCTGTGAATTATCTCATACATTTCTAGTTCAGGACTTTTTGCAGCCTTTGCACCACCTGATGAAGGAGCACTTTCAGGTGAATCTCTTGGAATGGATTTCATAAGGTGTGCAAACTGCAAAAGCTCCGACTCCAATCCAGCCTCCAAGTCCTTAGGATATGAAGACACAAGCTTTTCAGCAGATGCTTTAAGCTCGGTGTTCGTTTTGTTTGAGATTTCTGATAAAAACCCAAATTTCTCTCGAAGGTCGCTGTAAGCAGCAATGCGTTGTTGTAGGGCAGCACAGAGCTTGTCAATGATGGGCAAGAATGCAGTCACTCTAAACTTGTCTCTCCCTGTCAGCATAACATCCTCCGCGGAGTCTAGTTCATCGTGGTGACGCTTGCGCTTCCTAATACGCTGCGTGTCGGCGTAGTATGCATCATTACTCGTCACATCACAGGGATCACACTTAGCCATAGCTTTTGCTTCAAAGTCATCGAACTGGGATCTCAGGTCTTTAGCAAATTGTAAAAGAGACTCTAGCAGTGTGACAGCTGTGTTGAGGGAGAGCCCAGATTTTTGCAGCTGGATACTGCTACTCTGAAACCTTTCCAATACTGTATCCCAAACTTCAAGAAGAATCACTGTTTCAAGTTTTTTCAAACCTTTGAGAAGACCACTTGCTTCAGCTCTTGTTTCAGCTGGCTGATTCTGATCTGAGAATAACTCTTCCAGAACAATGATGTTTTCTTTGTGTGCTCTACTGAGAGCAGCTACAGCATCTGCTCGTGCTGACCAACGAGTGTCTGAAAGTATTTTATCAACTTTCAACTTCTTATCTTTATTAGTCTCTAGTACCTCAAGGTGTCTCCTCCAACGATAAGTAGATGCAACAAGAAAGGAGTACATATTTTGTACCAGAGCAAACAATGACACTGCAGCAGGACAGCTTTCTGCAGCACACTTAGCCACCAAGTTTAAGGAATGAGCCATACATGGTATGTACTCAGCTTCACTACACTCATTCTTGATTATCTGTTGGGTCCCCAGATATTTACCAGACATGTTGCTGGCATTGTCATAGGACTGTCCTCGGCAGTCGATAACTGGAATGTTCTTCTCTTTAAGAAAATCAAGAACAGTTGTAGCAATATCTCTGCCAGTGTGGCTTAGCATGGGAATAAACTGCAAAAACCTTTCAACTGGACCTGTAGTAGGCAGTACATAGCGGATTGTAAAAGTAAGTTGATCCATGTGTGAAATATCAGGTGTGGAGTCAACAGAAATTGAGAAGTACTTTGCTGTTTTTACTTCATCTGTTATTGAGGACATAACCTTTTCTGCCATTATTCCAATGACTTCCTCAGAAATGACATGGGACAAGTAGGAAGTATGACCACTACCTTTGTTTGCGTGTTTCTTGATATGTGCTGCCAAGAAACTGTCGTATGTGCTCAGCAGCTCTAGAATCCCAAGATAGTTTCCATTGTGTACTGATCCAATTACTTCATCTTTACCTCGAATGGCTAGCCCGCGTTCGCAAAGTAGCTTTAAAACATCTACACACCTCCTCAATACTGCTTGCCAGTACTCGCATTCACTTTCATATTGTTGTACTAGATTAGAGTCAATACGGGCACCCGCAGTCTTTCGATATATCATTTCGACCATACTTTTCCTGTGCTGATCTGACCTACTGTGAGATTCTATGACATACCTAGCGTTCTTCCAACCATTGAAGCCAGTTGTGAATGAGCTTTCCACCTTTGACATAAGCTTGCAAGCAAAACAATACACTTTACTAGTTGTTTTAGAGTAACAGAGCCATTTAAGATTAATTTCTTGGCCAGATAATGAATGAGTTCGAGTGAATAATGTCTTTGTACAATGACGGGTTCTGTTTAGCTCTTTCACAGCTGACTCTTTGAAGTCACCATCACAGTGTCGACATTCTGCGCTCCCCTTTTTCGACCAATAGTCACACACATTTTCAGTAATTATTTTAGGCCATAATCCAAGATCCATTTCAAATCCTTGTTCAGTACCGGTATTCATAACTTTCACTTCCTCTTGTGTCTCCTCACTGTCACTGTGTTCAGGTTCAATTGCGCTAACTACACTAGGTTCAGTACTAGTTGTGGCTTCTCCAGTTGTTTCAGGCGTAATTGGTGTCTCTACTGATTCAGATTCAGTTTGACCGGATTCAGTTTGAGTTTGTGATTTTGCAGATTCAGATACTGTTGGATATGTCAACCATTGAGTTATTTTTGGTAGTTTTTTTACTCTTTGGTTTACGTCTGCCTTTTCTTGTCGTTTAACAGAGCCAGCTTTATACTTCCTCCCTTGATCACGATCACGACTTGTTGATTTCTCCATTGTGCCTCAGTGCAGCCTCACTGCCTTATCCTGAAACATAAAAACATAAAAAACAAACTATTTACACTTGACCCTCGGTTTAGTATTAATTAATACAGTTTAATTAATTAATTAAATACAGACACTAAACAGTTGTTCGGGTGAAAAAGTCGCTTTATGGGAAAAGTCGCCAGCCCCCACCAGTGGCGACTTTTTCCTTAAATATGTATAAAATGTATTATTATGAAATCTAAGCTAAACTGACCTAACCTAGCCTAAGTACGTTTCATATAAAAATTAATTACATTAATTTAACATTTTTCAACTTATTTATGTTATTATAAAGCTGACTAAAACTCCCCCATCCCCATTTATTGATTGGCGACTTTTTCGAGATACGACTTTTACCATTACTTACCACTAAACACACTCACATGTGCACTCCACAGCGGCCTGAATAGAACTAAACTCCCGCCAGCAAAGAGAGTGATACCATAATTATCACTAATCATTAATCAATTGTATTATTTATAGTGGAATCCAACATTATAATTATATGTGAGGGTGCGGGGCCCTCACAGGCGCGGGGCCGTAGGCCATGGCCTACTCGGCCCCCCCTAAATCCGCCACTGTGCTCACTGCCATGATGGAAGCTCATCGACATACAACTGCAATGGGACAGGAATACACCATATTCACGATTGATCAGCAACTCTACAAAGTGGTCATCAACATGAAATGGGCTTATCCAGATCTCTTCACCAATTTCATTCCACGTTTGGGAGGGAGGGATGCACACCTTGGTGAATTTCGCTGGTGCAATTGGAGTACTAATCACCTAACTAGTTATATGGATCCGCTTGACCCAGATAATCTTCCTGATGGCCTGGTGAACATCGTAATGGCCAGTGCCAGTTATCTCCAGCTTCAGTCAACGTTGATGAATCAGTATCCATTGGTCTAGATCAGATGAAGGCATATGAATCTCAGTGGCCTGAAGGATGCCATGACAGCCTGAAGAAAGGAGTGGTTACAATGTCTGAAATGCGACGACAGATTAAAGTAGCAGAGACACCAGTATATGACACAACATTAATATACTCAAGAGTCCTAGGTCTCCAGAAAGTACGAAACATCAACCTGGAGAAGGTTCTGAAGTACGAGCTCTCACCAATTCCAACATCCATGTTTGAAGATAATGGCGATATGCGCATTGCCAAATCTAAGTCCGTCTTGAAGAAGAACCTGCAAGTTGAGCTTTCTGATCGACAGTGTCCTACTCCCGATGCTATCATTCTTGATGGTTGCGCCATTTTATGGGTGGTTCCTTGGCCAGCTAGTGGTACTGTTGAAGATTTCATCAAGTCCTTCATGACCTACATCATTCAGAAAATGAAGGTGTGTGACACTTACCTGATATTTGATCGATACAACACTGACAGTATCAAATCCGCAACACGTTGTGCCAGAGCAGGAAAGGAAACCAGTAGACAACATAAGCTGAGTTTGAGCACACTTCTTCCCACCCAGAAAGTGACCCTAAGTGTAACAGAGAATAAGGTACAACTTATCCAGCTGATATGTACCTATAGCCCTGTTCAAAAATCAACTTTTTCTTATTTTCATAGGTTTCTGTACTTTTTCCCATGCTTTATGACCTGAAAAGGCCGAAAATCACAACCATTTTGACCTAGGTTGTTGGGAAGCATTGCCGCATGGAGCTTTAAGTTTTCTGTCTTGAAATCGGCCAAAAGCACCAGTTCCGGGGTCCCTTGAATCATGTTTTGCACTATAACTTTTTATCTAAACAAGATAGAGCAACAAAATAGGCACCAAATTAAAGTGTTTTTAATCCTCTTTCTAACTTATACAATTATGATAGTCTTGGAACAAGAAATGGCACATTGGTACCTACAAAGATTTCAGAAATATCACAAAATTCGTTTCTCACACTCAAGGCAGACAAGGCGCCTTATTCATGACACAAATTTGAGATTAACATTTTGTCACAAGTCTAATCGATCAAGAAGTGAAAGCATTACATGATGATTAATTTCATAATGACATTTACACAGTCAGTTGTTGAGAGTTTGTTTCTTGAAGCTGTCAAAGCGGCGTCTGTTGAACTCACAGCTTGAAGGAGATAGTCCCTTGCTTGACATCTGTTGTTATGACATTTGCAAAGTCGCTCATCATCTTGACACCACGTTCAGCAATGTCATTCACCGCTTTCAGATTCTTAACATAGTCCAACGCTTTTCTGTAGTCCTCATTCTGTGGCCAAGACGTGACAGGTTCAGAAGCCACTCGGATCCAATGTTCAGTGTGTCCAGCAGGAAATGTGATTCTGGGCCAATGAGATCAACCAGGGTGGTCTTAGCTGTGACTCTCTGGAATAGAGGCTTTCCTGTTCTGAAGCTGTCTGGCTTCTCAGTGGCATGTAACTGGGCAGCAATGTCGTGCTTCAATGTGTCACTCAATCTACTGCTGAACAGGACAAATGGTACGACTTCCTGCGTCAGGTACCATTTGTGGTTTTCCATCTTATTAAGTACTGCATCAGCAAGCTCTGGGTCAGTTTTCTTGTACTTCAACATGTCCTGGATTAGACTTAGATCATTCACGGGAGCATCTGCAGCAGACATTGACATCATCCATACAGGAGTGTAGAACAGCGCAAGGAAGGTGTTGAGTCTTTCCAGCTTTGATACAGTGTCTTCGTCGTACTCAAGTTGATCTGCAAACATCAGCATTTTCATGGAGTACAGGTTTCTGGCCATCCATCTGGCCTGATGAATGGCGCCTGGTCGACTCCAGTGAATACCTCGAGGAGGCGTTCCTCCAAGAACAATGACTGTCAGTTCAGCCATTTCCCTGTAGTCGGCTCTTGGAAGCCTTTCTGCTGTTAGAATGTCTTGGAGTATTTCTTCACTGTTCTTCTTTTCCTTCAGCCATTTGCTGTTGATAGCATCTTTGGGTTTTCCTTGGACAAGTCCATCCAAACATCCTTCAAATGCTCAAACCAGGGATTATCTGGCCCCTTCACCTTCCCAAACAGCTTCTCCCAAACTGCTCCTACTAGGATTTCCAGGATGTGATGTCGACAGGCCAGATAAAACACCTTTTTGTTCAGCATTTTCTCTAGCAGTTTGGCAGCTCCTCTGTGAACTCCACTGTTACTGGATGTAGTGTCAAAAACAAGGGCAGTAACATTATCCGTAAGTTCCCATGTCTCCAGTAAATCCATTGAAGCCTCAGCCTGAGCTGTGCCAGAAGAATTGTCGATGACAGGTACTCTCAATAACTTTCCTTCAGTGTATGAAGGTGGACCAGACACTAGCACAGCTAAAGTCTCTGAGATACTTCCAGGTTCACTGCCCAAGACATCTTTGAGCAACTTTCCATCCCAGTGTAAGGCAGCGTACTGTGGGGTTTTTTCACAAAACTTGGACATGTGACTCTGGTTGATATTATACCTGGACAGCATTCTGTTGCGACGTGTGTTGAGGTTGAGATGACGAAGTTATCCAGATCAGCCCCTCCAGCTTTCAAGGTGGCAGAAACCATGGCAGTAACTTGATTGTCTGATAAACCAAGACGATCAGCTGTATTGCAGATGACATCACATTCCATGACCTTCCTTGGAAACGTCAAAGTCACACTAGTCACAGTGTCTTGATGGTGAGAACATCCAGGACGAGGCTGATGGTAATCCATGTCCTCTGTGTTAGCGTCGTTGTCAGTTGAGTCACCCCAGGTAATGTCATCCACATGAACAACTGCCTCTTGTTCTGCTGCAGCTGTAAAATAGTAAACATGTTAAGACAGTAATTGTTAAGTACATGCTAAATATCGCAATGGAGTAAAACTTAAAACTTTTGTAACGTTCAAAGTAATTAGTTTTACCTTGTTCTTGTCTATGCTGCAGTCTTTCATTCCTCGCTGCTTGCTGCAGGGATCTTGTCTCAAAAATCTTGTCATGACCAGATATATGACCTTTCCTCTCAGTCTTTTGGTCTTCGTAGAACCTGATATCCTCATCTTTCTTCTCTCTGGATAACAGTCTGTTGTTCTGTATTTCCTGGATTGCATCTGGAGCTCCTATATCGAACAGGCTGTCTAATTCCAGCACAAATGCTCCTCTTTTTCCTCCAGGGTTACTTGCTCTTCCTTTGCTTTTCACCAGAGCACGATGTTTCTCATGTAGTTTCATGAAGAGCTTCATTGCGTTGTACTTGGTCATTGTCTTGATCCTAGCCATCTGCCAGAATGGGATGATAGATTCAACTGTTTCATATGCAAGGTCTTGAACCATGGGCCTCCCTGCATTTTCCGGTAAATTCTGAAGATTAAGGAAATACTGGAACGCCTGTCTGTTGGTGGGAAGCTGAGAACCACTGATAAAAGCTGAAGGGTATCCAACCAGGAATGTTTCAGTGAGAGATCTGGTAGATGGCCCAGTTGACACCTGCCTGTGGACAGTACGTGGAGGTTCTGAGATATCAAC
Source organism: Bathynomus jamesi (assembly GCA_023014485.1). Lineage (NCBI taxonomy): Eukaryota > Metazoa > Arthropoda > Malacostraca > Isopoda > Cirolanidae > Bathynomus > Bathynomus jamesi. Next base: position 143,406 of record JAJOZX010001535.1, on the reverse strand, counting down.
TGTGCGCCCACGGAGCTCCCTCAGCTCCTTGCTTAATGCCATTGTGAAGTTGTAACTTGTAGATGGTTTTCTAGATTCAGATTGAGTTTCTGTTGTTTCTTGAAAAATGATAGATAATATTATATTATTATTATTATTATTTATTTATTATTATTATTATTATTATTTATTAATTTTATGCTCTTTCATTTGATACCTAATTTGTTGCTCTATCTTGTTTAGATCAAAAGTTAAAGTGCAAAACATAACTCAAGGGACCCGGAATTGGCGCTTTGGCCGATTTCAAGGCAGAAAATTTAAAGCTCCATGCGGCAATGCTTCCCAACATCCTAGGTCAAAATAGTTGTGATTTTCGGCTTTTTCAGGTCAAAAAGCATGGGAAAATGTACAGAAACCTATGAAAATAAGAAAAAGTTGATTTTTGAACAGGCCTAATCTACCTACCTCAGAGAGCACTCAGACTTCCTGCCTCTTGCTTCATCACAGCTGATCATAACTGGGCCCGGTGCTGAACCAGTGGAATTACATGAATCTCGCGTTGTGAAACGAATGGATATGAGAACCACCCACGAAGAAGCTGATGTGATAATTGCACAGCAGATGGTCTTTGCAGCCACTCATGCAAAACGAAACATCACAGTAGTTTCTGATGACGCTGGTGTCTTCGTACGCTTAATTCACTTCTATCATTCACAAGATCTTGATTGTGTATTAATCATGGTTGGCACTAGTCAAGGCCGATCCTCTGTTGACATCCAAGCCACAGTCCGTGAACATGCTGAATACATCTCTCAGGTTCTCCCTGCACATGTCTTATCTGGCTGTGATTCTGTTTCATCTCTATGGGGTATAGGCAAAGGAAAAATTGTCAAAATGTTGAAGAATCACTACTCTCTGCCTAAGTTAGGGGTTATTGATTCACAGATGCCAGACGTGATCGCTGAGGCCACCACCTTTATTGCTGCCTGCTATGGTTTCAAAGAATGCAATGAACTATCTGATGTTAGGTACAAGGTATGGTCTTCGAAGATGTCAAACCCAAAACTCACATCAGCTTCTGAGTTGAAGTCACTCCCACCAACATCCGAGGCCTTCGAGGAACATGTCTATCGTGCTCATTACCAGACAGCCATCTGGAGATCCGCGTTACTTCCAGACCCGCCCTCATTGGAACCCATCCATTATGGATGGTCTCAAGACACAGCATCTGGTGTGTTATCTCCTGTACCTTTATCAGCAGATGTATCATCAGCTCCCGTGGAAGTTCTAAATATGATACGATGCGGTTGTTCTTCTACACGTCCATGCGCTACCACCAGGTGCAGCTGCTCTGCTGCAAAATTGTCCTGTTCTATGTTCTGTGGATGTCATGGCTTACAAGAATGTTGCAACGAACAAACAAGATACAACAGCGCTGATGAAACAGATAAGTAAACCAAAACAGGCATATTAACTCCATGTGGCTAGTCATTGTAGAACTGTTCATGTACCTCAACTGTGTGTGTGTGTGTGTGTGTGTGTGTGTGTGTGTGTGTGTGTACCTGATTACTGAGTTATGTGTTCATCTAAATATAAGTGGTGTTTTGGTTGTTTTTTTTAACCCCATATAACATTATAAATTAGTCTAAATCATCACTGGTAGACCATGGATCGATATTTCCATGCTATATACTCATTTATCCCCTCACTGAACATTCTTAAGTTACTATTTGGCCATGTTTACAAAAAAACCCGCTATTTCGGCAGCGGCCATTTTGGATTTATGCTCATAAAAAAATTTCCCCAAGGGTTACAAAGTAGCATCAATTGGTTTCATGATCTGGAGGGCCTACCCTATCAGAATCAACAATAAAACAGTGTATGTACTCTAAAACACACCTCAGGTGCACTGCTGCAGGACTATATCCTCATATTCTCTTTTACTGAATATCGAATACCGAATATTCTGTACATGACTATTTTAAACAAATTATTTCATGGGACAAAAATATTTCCATAAGTAAGTTGCGCAATGGTGAGCGTTATTAAATGCCACAGTACACTTAAAATACTAGTATGAATTTACTAGTTTGTAGGTTTTTTTATGCACGAAGGAGGGGCCAAGGGCAAACGCCCGCAAAAGTTCTCTCCCCCCCCCACCAATAGAAGAAGAAGAAGAGAGCCAAAATCAAGGTCCAGGGTTTTCGAGATGCCTAGACACTCTTCATTTGAAAGATTGGAGGTCATAGACAGGGGGAAAGATGGATTGAGGAAGATTGTTCCAGAGTTGACCGATTGAGTACATGAAAGACTGGAAATACCGATTAACCCTTGCGTTAGAGAGTTGGACAGAAAAGGAATAAGAAAGTGTAGAAAGTCTGGTGCTGCATGTTCTCCTTAGAGGAGGCGGCATTCAGTTAGAGTTCAGAAGAGCAGTGTCCGTTATAATAGCGATAGTAAAGAGAGAGTGAAGCAACATTGCGGCGAAGAGAGGGGGGGATTGAAGACAGTCATTAAGAGGCGGGGAATTGATGAGACGAAAAGCCTTTGATTCCACCCGGTCAAGTATGGCTGCGTGGGTTGAGCCACCCCACACGTGAGAAGCATACTCCATACAGGGGTGGACAAGACTCCTGTACAGAGATAGCAACTGAGCGGGAGTGAAGAAATTGCGAAGCCGGTACAATACACGTAACCCCTTGGAAGCTGTTTTGGAAAGTTCACGAAAAAAGGAAACGCCACGAATGTTAAGAGAAGAGAAAGGATTCAGTTGTGTGTCGTTGAAGGTAAGGGGATGGTCGTGTGGAAGATTGTGACGAGTGGACAGATGGAGGAACTGAGTTTTTGAGGCATTCAAAGCCACAAGTTTTTTCTGCCCCAATCAGATATAGCAGAAAGATTAGAGGCCAGGTACACAATAGCCGTACTACACGAATCATGGAGTGACTGTTGAGGGACGCTTTGAGAAGTGGGTGGAGAAGTGAAGAGTGGAATCATCGGCATAGGAGTGAACAGAACAGGAAGTGCGAATTAAAAGATCACCAATAAATAAAAGAAAAAGAGCGAGGGATAGGAGAGAACCCTAAGGAACACCATTGTTGATGGCTTTAGGAGAAGAACAGTGGCCATCTACAATTGCAGCTATAGATTGGCCAGAAAGGAAATTAGAGATGAAGGCACAGATAGAAGGATAGAAATCGAAGGAGGGCAGTTTCGAAATTGAAGATTTGTGCCAGACTCTATCAAAAGCTTTTGATATGTCTAGCGCAATAACAAAAGTTTCACCAAAATCACGAAAGGAAGATGACTAAGAGTAGGCTGACCATATTTCCTTGAGACAAAAACGGGACATTGGGATGGCAAAAAAGGGACGGGGGTTATGTAATATTCTGTATTCATGAAAAAGTAAGTACATAAACATATTAAGCTTACAATTATTCTTCAGTGACAGAACCCATACAAAAACCCATAAACAAACGGTACTGTCCCGTTCAAAACGGTACGTATGGTCAGCCTAACTAAGAGTCAAAGTGATATGCAAGAAGATCGCCAGTAGAGCGTCCCTTGCGGAACCCATACTGACGATCTGAAAGAAGATTGTGAGAAGAGAGGTGTTTAAGAATTTTCCTAATAAGGATAGATTCAAAAATTTTAGAAAGGCTAGAAATCAAAGCAATTGGACGATAGTTGGAGGGTCGAGAGCGATCACCTTTCTTTGTTTTTTTTGCATTAGTGGTAGGAATAGAATATGGAATGTACGCCTCTATGCCCGAGAGAATCACTTCCGTGATGCGCTCAGCACACTCGGAAGGGCTCTGGCCACGAAAGCAGTAATCATTCCATGGGAAATCACAGAAGTATCTCCTAAGGGCCTCCCAATCAGTGGCGTCAAAGTGCCACAGACGGCTCGTCTTGGGAGGATCCAAAGGCCTGATTGGAGCGATAGGACAGAAAACAGATATAAGATTATGGTCAGAGGAGCCCAACGGAGAAAAAAGCTTGACAGAGTAAGAAGAAGGATAAGAGGTAAGAAATAAATCCAGAATGCAGTTACTCGCTTTAAATTCCTTAGATTTTAAAAGATAAATGAAAATACAGTATAATACTTAGTTCAGGCGTGTACATCCTAATTTCTCACACAAAAGAATTTAACGTCAAAATAATATGAGCTAGCATTATTTTTATCACTGATTTTCTCTTTATCTTTTTATCAAGAACCTACATTTAATAAATTTTAAAAGTATGTTACTATCCATTGTATCCAATAAGATGAGAATGATAAGTATCTGGAACGAAATCTCACACGTTCATAGATAAGCTAACGAAAAGTCATACTCATTAACTATATAATTTGGGTTGGGTAAAAAACTATCTATTATGTATTTTCAGTATGTATAAGAGAGTAAATTTTGTTATATAATAAGGTGGCCTATTTCTAAGTTTTTAATGATTCGTTTAAGGAGATAATATATATAAATATCACTTATCATACGCTTTAATTTTTGTTATTTCTAAGCAAAACGAACTTTCTGAATTCCAAAAGAATTTGTGCATTTCTGAGAAGATAATTTTCAAGAATTGGAGTCTCATCTTTTAAAACCCTTAAACTTATACTGACCTAACTTAATTTGGTATAGACCTAAGTAAGAGTGATCTGAGCCATTTGGAAACCCCAAATATTACTATCATCAACTTTATCAACAATTTTACGTTGTTCATTTGTCACAACGACGAATTAAGAAAGTAAATAGAGAGATATTAATAAGATATTAATTAAAAATAACATTACGGTGAAATGGATTCCAAAATTGAGAAATCGAAAAACGTGCAACAAAACGGAACTGGAGAAGAGGGTATTCCTGAAGAAGCAATTCAATTAGGTAAAGTACACCCCTTTATCAAGCAATAAAAATGCAATAACACACTTTAGCGTTAGAAAGTTCGGATCAAGTAAAGCTAAGCACCCCCAGCCTTTTTAGTTAGCTTTATAAGGCTAACTAACGAAAATATCACGACCTAACCTAACCAATCGTCAAGGGCGTACAGTTGACCTAACGATTGGTTAGGTTAGGTCGTGATATTTTCGTTAATTAGCCTTATAAAGCTTATAAAGGTAACTAAAAAAGGTTGGGGGTGCTTATCTTTACTTGATCCGAAAGTTCATTATTATTTACTATCATAACTTAAACAATTGAAAATTTTTAATCCTATGTGTAAAATATGTACAGGGTGTCCACAATATCTTGTCACCCCAGTAAAATACTAAGTGATTTTCCTTTTTCTTTCCGACCCATTTGAAATGCGTGATAGAAGCAACTATACGATAGAACAACCAGTGGTGGGCACCGTTAACCAAAAAGTTAACTTCGTTAACCGCTAATCCGTTAACCAAAAAGTTAACTTCGTTAACCGTTAATCCGTTAATTCGTTAAACATGTAACGGAAGTTACCGATAAACCGTTAACGTTAACTTTATTATAAAAAAATGAAAAACACGATATATATATAATTTAATTTTCCCTCTTCTTCTCGTTCTCCATTTTGTCCATGAGATGCATGTTGCCCTTCATGAAAATTAGCATATCAAAGTTTTCATCAGACAGGGATGATCTCTTGGCCCTCAGGATGTCCTTGCCCATAGAGAACAAACGCTCAAATATTTCCACATAAATTAAAATAGTCATCCATAAAATTGAAAGAAAACCAAAAGAAAACGATGTAGACTTATGCTGCTTTTGTCCTGTTGGTACTTAGAAGTTGACTCAATAAATCCTTTATTATTTCACACTTAAAATAATAAACAAGAACAACAATTGTTTGAAGCATTCTTGAACATTTCAAGAACAAGATAAAAAATAAAATAACCCTTACCTTTGTTATTTGGAACAGATATGGCACAGAATATTCGGGAAGTAATTGCACTGAAATTTCTTCGGTCTTCACAGCAGAGATACTAAAGAGTAAACAGCCTCTGGCGCCACACGCTCACATTTACTTCTCAACGCCATCTATTATCTCATAAAGAAACTAGTTCACATTGGGACTTGAAAGTACCGGCAGGATCAACGGGTAGAAAAATAATTATGGAGATTTTAAAGATGTGGTACCTAGAAGTACCGCCAGGACATAAAGGGTTAAGGTGAAAACGCTCCCATTGTAAGACATCAATTGACTTAATTTATGTCATCAAAGTGACATGAGAATTGAAATCTTACCTGATCAGTTTTATAGTTCTTGAAATGTATCAAGGAGACTACTAATAAGGTACTCAGACATATTATAAATATACTTGACTTACTTGACAACGATTATTTTTAAATATTCACTAGCGCAAACATGTTGCGCAAGAGACAGACTGCAAATGAAACGAATGTAGTTATTTGTTGTAATTGTTACATATATATTATTGAAAGTGCCTTAAAATGTTCGTGATATTTCTTGAAAGAAGTTGAAACATTCAACTCAAATGGCAAATCTTTCCGCCTGATTTTACAGTCGACCATGTTTTGCTCAAACCAATGCCATAAATAACTACCATATTTGGTAAGACACAAATTGTGGCGACGGAAACAAATATATCGCCTGATTTTGCACTGCGGAAATGGAAATTCGTTCATCACTATTAACAGTGGCGGATTAATTGCGCACCTGCTCAGCACTGAAAATAATAGAAACTTTTAAACGTTTATTTATGAATTTTTTGGGTTAACGGACTTGAGTTAACGGAAGTTAAATGTAACGGAAGTTAATTAGTCCGATAATGATTTTCAAAGTTAACTTAAAAGTTAAATCGTTAACGAAAAAGTTAACTTCGTTAATTAACGATTAACGGATTAACGGTTTGTGCCCAGCTTTGAGAACAACGCATATTGGCTAGTACCTGGGTCCATGAACGACCACGTAATGACAAAACCATTGAAAATATCCGTGCAGATTTCCAGGCCTACACTACAGTCATGCAGAATATAAATCTTCACGGATGGTCGTCAAGTATATGAAAATATAATTTAGGATAATAAATCAATGCCTATAAGTTACATACACTCTGTTTCGTGGATATCCCAGAAAGAAATTACAAAATTTACCCCAGTCCCAAATGTGGAAGCTTCCCAGCACATAATGTAAGCAGCATCTTACCCACCAAGTTACTAATGACGATAAAAGTACAGAGTGGCCCATAAAGTTCCTTTACCCCTGGACCTGAGGGTAAAGGGACTTATGGGACACCCTGTATATTGTTACTATGTGATCATTCTAGGGTTAACATCTTAACAAAGACACTTGTAATTCTAGTTCATGATATGCCCACCACAACTTTTTAGCTTTGTTGAACACGATTTCACATTGAATCTACTAAGCGAGCACAGTCTGTTGCAATCTGTTCATCTCTGTACCACACTGTACTTATTGTCTGTGTCATCTTCGTCATTGTCGTACAATCCTTTTTTCTAAGTCTTGATTTCACAATAGCTCACAGATTCTCAATTGGGTTTAATTCAGGAGAGTTCCCCTGTCAATCTAACACCTGAATGTTGTTCTCTTTGGAAAACCTGAAAAAGCTGGTCACAACTTTTGATGAATGACATGGCGCTAAGTCTTGTTGGAAAACACCATCTCCATTCGGAAACCTCTTAGTGCAACTTGAGAATCAAATTTCTTTGAGTATATTGAGATGTCATAATTCCTTCAACAGAATGTAATGAACCGATACCATAATATCTGAAGGAGCCCCAGAACATCTTCTGAGAATATTTTACACATTGATCCACATGACACTTTCTCAATGGTTTACCGACCGACCGCGTGCTGACTTCACTGTCCCTTACACAAAGCAATGACTCATCTGAAAAGATTACCCTACGCCACTCTTCTTTTGCCATGTCTTTGTACTTTTTAGCCCAGTCTAACCTTTTCCTTTTCATTTAAAGCGTTAGAAGCTAGCTAGCTAGCTGATGAATTTATGTTAAGGCAAGAAATAAAGGAGAAACAAGAAAAAACTGCCTAGATTTGGTATTCACAAACAACAGTAATCTAATTGATAATGTAGAAATATCCCCAACTACGATATCGGACCACAACATCATTAAAATAACAACTAATATAAAGGCAACAGGAAAGGAAAGAACACGCCCAACAGAAAGAAGCAAATTCGAAATTTTTAATTTTCACTCCAAAACTATAAACTGGGAAGATGTGACATCCAACATGGAAGTAATAGAGTGGAAAACCATTTTCGAGTCCAAGACAACGGAGGAGATGCTAATGACGTTAGAGGAGAAGACGTTAGAAATTGTGGAAAAACATGTCCCAAAGATACAACAAAGAGGAAAGAGAAGCAGGTTCGAGAGACAAAAGAGGGCATTGTTTCGAAAGAGAAAAAGAGTGACTGCAAAATTAAGTAATTGTAAAGATAACAACATCAGAAAAATATTAAATGATAAACTGCAAAGTATCGATGTCGTCATACAGGAACTAATCGAGAAGCATACAGAAAAAGAAGAAGACGACGCTATAGAAGCGATAAAGGCTAACTCAAAGTACTTCTATAATTTCGCAAAAAGAAGGTCGAAAGGCCATGCGACTATCGGACCTTTAAAAAATGAGAACAGTGCTTTATCTGATGATCTAATAGAAGTATCTGAAATATTAAGAGCTCAGTACGAATCATCTTTCAGTATCCCAAAAAACTGACAAATTAATATGCGATAGAAACGCGTTCTTTGAAGAAGAACCACAAGGGGAAAGTATAACGGATTTCGACTTTACGACGGATGATATTACATAAGCCATAGGGAAACTAAAAACACACTCAGCGGCAGGACCGGATAAATGGAATGCCACACTGATCAAAAACTGCAAGAATGCAATCGCTGAGCCCCTATACTGGATATGGAGACGATCACTAGACACAGGAGAAATACCGGGCATCCTGAAGAGCGCAAACATAGTCCCAGTATATAAAGGAGGAGATCGATCTGAGGCCAAAAACTATAGGCCAGTGTCGCTTACATCTCATCTCACTAAAATATTTGAAAGAATAGTTAGACAGAAAATCTATGACTTTTTGGAAACTCAGAAAAAATTCAATGATAACTAACACGGGTTTCGGTCAGGCAGATCATGCCTATCACAACTAATGGAACACTATAACAACATTATTGATGCACTTGAAAGTAATGAAAACTATGATGTACTATACACAGACTTTGCTAAAGCGTTCGACAAGTGTGACCATGGAATCATAATACATAAACTGAAATATATGGGAATAACAGGAAAAGTAGGGAAATGGATATATAATTTTATTAGTAAGCGGCGGCAAGTCGTTACAGTACAAGGAGTATCTTCAGAATCAGAGGTTCTCAGCTCACTACCACAAGGAACAGTATTAGCTCAACTACTTTTCATACTCATGTTAACTGACATAGATGAGGACGTTACCAGAGACAGCACAGTAACATCCTTTGCAGATAACACAAAGATCAGTAGAAAAATAAGAAACCCAGAAGATATAGGATCTCTACAAACCGACATAAACAGAATCTACAAGTGGACAGAAGACAACAATATGAAGTTTAACACCGAGAAATTTCAGCTATTACGGTACGGAAAAAGAGAAGACCTAAAATCCATGGAATATTATACCCCAAATGGACAGGAAATTCAGAGAAATTCCAGAGCAAAAGATTTAGGGGTTGTAATGACAGATGATGCGAAATTTGAAACACAAAATAAGATATCAGTAAACAGAGCAAAGAGAATAACGGGACAGATATTGAGAACCTTTAAACGAAGGGATAGGAATGTAATGATTCCTCTACTGAAAACCCTGATCATACCCAAATTGGAATACTGCTCGGTCCTAACATCCCTATATAAAATAGAAAGTCATTAGACAGCTGGAAGGGATCCAGAGAAGCTTCACAGCCAAGATCAATGGGTGCAAAGAACTAAATTACTGGGAAAGGTTACGCGAACTAGACCTATATTCACTGGAAAGGAGAAGAGAGAGACACACCATTATTTACATTTAGAAAATAATGGAGAGACTAGTCCCTAATCTTACTCTGAACCCTATAACTCCCCAAACAACGGTGGAAGGTAAAAACGGTAGACTGTGTCGTATTCCCAAATTGAAGGCGAGACAGGGAACATCCTCAACCCTGAAAGAAAATAGTTTTGTAGTGAGAGAACCAAAACTGTTTAATCAGTTGCCCAAAGACCTAAGAAACACGAAGGTAGTTGCAGTGGACATCTTCAAAAGAAGACTAGACGCCTGGCTCAGAACAATCCCCGATGAGCCGGGCGTACCTGGCTATGCGAGGTGGAGAGCACAAGAAACCAACTCACTACTTCACCAGGCCAACTCGAGAGGAGGGGCGACAAGCTTGACCTTCGCGAAATGAGGAATCATCGCGCGAAACCTTTGTAAGGTTGTAAGGTAAGGTAATGAATAATGCTATAAGCTTTATGCGTCCGGCTCTCACCCTGGCTTTTTGTATGGTCTCCCGAAAGTCCATAAGAAGAACTCTCCGTGTCGCCCCGTTCTTTTCGCTATGAACACTTTCATTTATAACCTCGCTAAATTTTTCATTCCTCTATTATCCGAGTCCACTGTCACTAAATATTCAGCTAAAGACTTTTTCTTTTTTGTTAAGGAAATCACTGAACTAAATAACACTGACTCTGTAGCTATGGCCAGCTTTGACGTAACATCTTTGTTCACCAAGGAAACTACCGACTCATGTATCCATCTTCTCAAATCTCATAACTCCTCAGTTCTTAATCTGAATGAAGATAACACGCTCACTTCTTGAAACTGCACTAAAGACTGGGTCTCTTTTTCAGTAACGAGCAATACGTACAAACAGACGGGGTATCAATGGGAGCACCGCTTGGACGGTGGACCCACTTTTGCAAATTTATTCCTATCTTACCATGAGAGAAAGTGGTTGGAGAACTGTCCCCAGCACTTTAAACCAATTTACTTCGGCCATTAAGTAAACGACTGCGTTGTTTTATTCAAATCTTCCGACCAGATTGAACTTTTTTCGTAACTACTTAAATTCAAAACATAATAACATTAAAATCACATCATCCGACACTTAAAACGATCATTCTTTACCATTCTTAGACATTGGACACGCATATTATTCGTATTCGTAGCAATAATCATTTCGTAACATTAGGTTTTCGTAAACCTACTTTCACACGCTTGGGAATGAAATTTTATAGTTTCACACCATTTAAGTACAAACCAGTGGCGACGAAACGTCATCGCGCGATGGTGGGGGGAGAAGGAAAAGAGGATCGATTAGCTACTACGAGACTACATTCACTAGATTGCGTAAACATGCTAAAATTGTACAGTTACGAACGTATAATTTATGAAATATGTTACATAGCCCAAATACGAAGTAAATTTTCATTTAGGTAATTTTTACTTTGAGAAACTTTTGTTTATTAAAGTTTAAAATATCAAAATATCTTCGCTGGCAAGGTCTCTTTCAATTTAAGAGGGTCTCCCCCCCCCCTGCCCCCACCGTTCCGCCGCCTATGGTACAAACGTAACTTTATCTTTACTCTCTTAAACCGTTCATTCGAGGTTTGCTCTAACTACCGCCTCCTTCGTACCGAATAGAAATTTCTTAAAAACAGTTTATTCGGTAATGTTTTTCCTTCCAATCTTACTAACAGCGCAGCTAAAAGCTTCATTAATTTAAAATTTCTAATAAAACTCAAACCGTCGAAATTGCAATACAGAAGAAGGTTGTATATTTTAAGCTTCCTTATTGTGAACCTCAAAACCTTGTATTAAAAAAGAAAATTAATAAAGTAATTAATAGATTTTATGTATTTTCATATTAGAAAGAAAATAACACTCTGTCGTTAAATTTAAAGATAAAATTACAAAGCCATCGTGTTCATCGGTTATTTACAGATATACATGTGGCGATTGCACAACGTCAAATGTTGGCATGACCACACGCCAACTCCAAGTTCGTATCGATGAGCACAAGGCTATTATTACCAGTCGCACTAAAAATAGACTTAGAAATCCCTCACAATCAACATAAACATTCCCGTTCCCATTAGTTAAACTAAGAAATTGTATCTAATAATTTTTCAATAATCGCAAAAACTAATAAATATGATCTACTCCTTTTAGAAACAATATCCATTTTTAAATATAAACCAGATATAAATCATCATATCCCATTCCATAATCTCAATATCCTTCAGTAAAGATTTCTACCAACCAACAAAATTAACAAGTCCTTCAACAAACTGTATCCATCTTTCCCGTCCCTCATTCTCTGTTGCGTCCGTCATTAAGTAACTCGTACCTCATTTGCAAAGGTGGGCAGGACCGAGTTCCAAAAGGACCGAACTCCAGGAACTCGGTCCTTTTTAAGGACCGTGAGCGGGAAAGTCGGTCCTTTTCTCAGTGAGGACCGAAATGAGGAGCGACAGTCCATTTTTAAGCAATTCCAGATGGTCTTTTTTAGTGATTTTAGTGTCGTTTAGTGATTATTTGAAGTTCTAAAGAAGATGGATCGTTTCCTCCAGAAGACTCAGAAAGAGACTGAGACTGAACTGAAACTTGTTTCAACACCTGGAGGAGACGAAGAATCTACTGATGTTAGTGCTTCAACTTCAAGTCAAGCAACTGGAGCTCCTAGCGGAAGAACTGAACCCGGCAATCCCGGCAATTTTTCATTTTAATCAAATTTTTCACTTATATTATATATAAGGACCGAGTCGTTCGTAGGTCCTATCTTCAGAAAGGACCGGGACCGTCGGTCCAGTTTGAGGCAAGGACCGGGACCGGGACCGTCGGTCCTTTTTGAGGCCCGGGTGCCCACCTTTGCTCATTTGTTTCTTTTAACCCTTTAACCTCTTAACGACCGAAGTTTTTGTAGGGTTAAGTTATGAGTGCGTGTATGGGAAACGGTACATATTCGATCCAGTGGTCCAAAAGAGGTTAAGGACGAGTCCGCAGCATATGCGGTCACTCTTGTTACCAGAATGTATATAAATGCAAAAAACTTCACTTTTTTCTACGTGAAGGTCAAAATATGATAATAAAAACCCACTCTAATAGACAGAGTTTATTTCCACAACAGTTTCGATGCCCACTGGCATCCTCTTCTGTATCCACCCGAAGAGGATGCCAGTGGGCATCGAAACTGCTGTGGAAATAAACTCTGTCTATTAGAGTGGGTTTTTATTATCAGAACGTATATGTTTTATTGTTATTCAAAACTAAATATTTTAGTAACTAGTCCCTGAAATGATACACATTTTGGGTTCCTTTCCCGACAACTAAATGACATCTATATATAAACATGTAGAAACATTTCTAGAAACGGAGGCATTGTAGTACAAATGCAAAAAACTTTACTTTTTCTACGTGAAGGTCAAAATATGATAATTAAAACCCACTCTAATAGACAGAGTTTATTTCCACAACAGTTTCGATGCCCACTGGTATCCTCTTCGGGATGCCAGAGGATGCCAGTGGGCATCGAAACTGTTGTGGAAATAAACTCTGTCTATTAGAGTGGGTTTTAATTATCATATTGTAGTACAATTTATATTATTATTTCTGGTGGACTTTAAAGTACCATCCGTCGTTAAAGGGGTTAAGGTATTATGGATTTTAATGTTTAATATTTTAACTTGTCCATAAAGTTCTCCTAAGTTATATTAGAATGTTATTAACTTAAATTTAAATTTAACCTACTCGCAAAGATAAGCCTCTCTTATTGGTATCTTTGCAATATTTTAATTTTATTACTTAACTTTACAATATAATTTGTGATTTGTCAGTATTTAAAAATGTTTTGACTTCATATTTGGTTTTTAATTATACAATATATAATTCTCATTTTAGCACTGAAGATGACATTAAAATGTCGAAAGATTTTAATATTAAATGTTTGCATACGGATTAGTCTTGTTATTCCTTTGTATACTGTGTGTGTATATATATATAGTTAGTTTCTATCCTTCTATCTGTGCTATCTCTAATTTACTTTCTGGCCAATCTATAGTTGCGGTTGTAGATGGCCACTGTTCTTCTCCTAGAGCTGTTAACTAGAGCTGTTAATAGTGGTGTTTCTCAGGGCTCTGTCCTATCACCCACTATTTTCCTGTTATTTATCACTGATCTATTAAGTCGGACTCCCTGTCTTATCCACTCCTTTGCCGATGATTCCTCACTTCATTTCTCCACGCTTCTCACAAAGCGTCCCTCTCAACAGTTCCTCCATGCTTCGCGTAGGACGGCTATGGTGCACCTGACCTCTGATCTTTCTACTGTCTCTGATTAAGACAGAGAAGATTTTGTGATTTTCAATGCTTTAAAGACCCAGTTCCTTCATCTGTATACTCGTCACAATCTCCCACACGACTATCTCCTTACCTTCAACAATACACAACTCAATCCTTCGTCTTCTCTAAACATTCTTGGCGTTTCCTTTTCTCGTGATCTTTCCTGGAAAGATCACATATACTCTCTTTCTAAACCGGCTTCTAAGAGATTAGGTGTGCTGTACCGGCTCCGCCAGTAGCGGATCCAGAGAGGTGTCACCATGTGCACGTGACACTCCCCTGACGGTTTCAAAAACAATTTTTTTTTTACGTGTTCTAAGCTACCCGACTGTCTAATACATGTATATTACACGTATTTACACGAGTAACTATTGTAAGTACAATGTAGCCTATGTGGATTTATGAAGAGGATCTGATATCCATTTAATTTGCCAAAACAAACGCGTGTCATATTCACTTGTTCAATATGTTAATATATATATAATAGAGATATTTTCAACAAATGTCTTATTTTTCATATGATTTGGTTTAATTCATGAAATTGAACGTGATAAGGATATGACAAACGGAGAATCATTGCAACAGCATCAATGTTAATTGATATGATGGACTTAGAATAGGAGGAATTCTTGTACATTATCAGTTTTATCAGAATATTCTTATGGACATAACTTCCTTAGTACAATGTAGATTAATTTAAAAAAAAAGAAAAAAAAAAATGGAACGATGAATTGAGGAAAAAATTACCTCAGGATGGCTCTAGAATGCAGGATTTTGCACCATGTTAACAAAATTTTTCAGGAAGAGCATACTCCCGGACCCCATAGCTTTCATCGCGGCTTCGCCGCTCAGTTTCCATGCAGTGGTGACATCCCCCAAATAAATTTCTGGATCTGCCCCTGGGCTCCGCAGGGTCTTCACCCCCACTCAGTTGGTGTCTCTGTACAGGGGTGTTGTCCGCCCCTGTGTGGAATACGCTTCTCATGTGTGGGGTGGTTCAACCCACACAGCTCTACTTGACCGGGTAGAATCAGAAGCTTTTCGTCTCATCACTTCCCCGCCTCTTACTCTGGGGCGGATCCAGGATTTGCTGGAGGGGAGTTCGGTACGAGCGCCGAAGGCTTCTAGGGGGGTCCGGGAGCATGCTCCCCGGAAATTTTTTAAAATTAAGGCTCTCAGAAACGCGTTTTTAAGCAATTTCCGGGGTGTTTGTTCAAGTTTATTAGCTTTTACAAGATCTAAGTTATGTACTGATTTGCAAGAAAATTATACAAGGAAAGACAAAATTCGTGATAAGTCTTAAAGAAATACTGTTTACGAAAATTTTACAATATCAAAACCTAAATTTCTTTTGAAAATCATACTTTATAATTCTAAATTTCTTCATTAATATAATTGAAGTTATTATATTTCTTGACAAAGTTTTGTGTTGACTGAAATATCAGTTAATCTCCCGACTCTCAAAGACTGGATCGACGAGCGCCATTTCGTCGGGGTTGCTGTTCAGCGAACCGTTGAACTACAGCTTCGTAATCCACGGGCTTGTCGTAATAAATGCTCATCAACGGTTTAGGGGGGTTCGATCGAACCCCCCGAACCCCCCTCCTGGATCCGCCACAGTTACTGACTGCCTTCAACCTCTCCCTCTCTCTCTTCGACGCAGTGTTACTTCACTCTCTCTTTGCTATCGATATTATAACGGACACTGCTCTTCTGAACTCTCTAACTGCATGCCTCCTCCTTTAAGGAGAACACGCAACACCAGACTTTCGACACACACACACACACTCCTTTTCTGTCCAACTCTCTAACGCAAGGGTTAATCGGTATTTCCAATCTTTCATCTACTCAACCGGTTAACTCTGCAATAATATTCCATCTTTTCCCCTGAGACCTCCAATCTTTCAAATGCAAAGTGTCCAGGCATCTTGAAAGCCTTGGACCTTGATTTTGGTTCCATTTTTCCTCCCTGTAACGGGGTGGGGTTGGGGGGGGGGCATTTTAGCGGACACTCACCCTTGGCCTTTTCTTCCTGCATAAGAAAAAAGGGAGAAAGGTATTTGAAACTTCATTTTTTTAAAATAGGATTTTTGAACCTTTCCAGTTAATATTATGAGTATCTGTGGATATGGTTAGCCAATGCATTAGAATTATCCGCGGTTCTGCAAACATATTTACGCTGTTTTACTCTGACATCTAAAAGTCTTTTCCGTTTGACCTATATAAGCTGAACCGCAAAAGGGAAAAACTTCTGATGTCAGAGTACACACACACACACACACACACACACACACACTGTTTTATAAACATACTCTCAATTGAAACTGGATCTTTTCCGTTTGACTGCCGCCATTGAAACATATTCGAAAATATCACGACTTAACCTAACCAATTATCAAGGGCGTACAGTTGATCTATTATTAATTATAACATTGTTTGTTTCTGGAATAGTATTTACTATTTACTAATAGATCAACTGTACGCCCTTCATAATTGGTTAGGTTAAGTCGTGATATTTTCGGGTATGTTTCAATGGCGGCAGTCAAACGGAAAAGATCCTTGAAACTTTCTTAATTAAATGCAGGTAATATTTAATATTTCCTCCTTTACTTCCTCAGAATTCATACTTTGAAAGCAATTTGGTTTTACATCATAGAATTTGCGTAGTTTTTGTGATGTAATCTTGCTTGGAATAACTTAAACTTTACTTTTTTAATATAAATTAACCAAATTTCTTATAAATGTGCCAAGAAAATGTAACAGAGAATGAATTACATATAGTGCGCTTCCCTAGCGACATAAATCAGTGGTACTGTTACTGGTGCTACTGTAGTATGCGGTCTACCTACGATTGGTTAGTTTTAATCATGATATTTTCGTTAAAACTAACGAAAATATCATGACTAAACCTAACCAATCGTCAAGGGCGATTGACAACTAATTGTAAACAAACAATTAGTAAACAAGATAAGAAGCTATAATTAAAAGGTAGACCGCCGAATCGTAGGTAGACCGCATACTACAGTAGCACCCTGTTACTTGCTGGACAAAAACACCAAACTTTCAGAGTTTGTACTTTCATATATTTACTTTGATTTTGTTAACGGATCAAAAAAATTAAAACATGATTTCCTGAATTATGCAACATTTCCAAAATGGCCGCCAGATTTAGATATACATTATAAAATGGCACAGATCAATTGTTTCTAGTAACACTGATACAACAAATTTGAAGCTAAATGCACTTACAGCTAGTGCGCACATCGCTGTTTGTTGTTAGGGTATATAATGTATTACTTTAATAATAATCAATAAACAAAGTGTCTAAAGAGACATTGCCATAAATATAAATCTCAAGAATTATTGGTGATTACCACAACAGTATGCAATGGCGCTAAATGTGGATTCATAAAAAACCTGTAAATGACTTGCATGTTCTTTATACTATCTACTACTTCTCGCACGGACAGTCGCACAACTGTATGCATGGAAAGTCAACTTTTGCACAACCATATTTGAAGCATCCGCTTGCCCTTTCATTGTGCGTGCATCTGATGTGTGGTTTTGCTTCATGAACAAGAAAGCATCTGTAGCCTTGTCATATGCCTGTCAAGTGTTCCATGCTGTCTCTTTTGATCGGCCAAAAAATATGATGTATTATCTAATCCCGTGAAACTGGAGAAGAGAAAGAGGCTCTTAGCCTTTCTTGATCCCAGCTTTTCAGCTATGCCCCTGACATTGTACACTGTACAGTCGGAAGTCTTTCCCACATCCAAAGGCGACTGTTATTTCTGTATCTGGGTTTGTTACCTGCAGATCATGGAAATGCTATATTAATAAAACAAAGACATCAGTATCAGATGTGCGCACCTTGATGCGAGTGCTGTCATTCTGGAGAACATGTTGGACATGCGCTATGATGCGCATATCCGCTTCTTCGTGTAGGGAATCCTTCATGTGTTGCTTGGAACCTTTATGGGTGACATTGTGATCAGCCGTGATATATACATCTTTATCATACTCAAAGTTTGTTTTGCTGACCCGCACAGCAAGTAGTGAGAACAGTTCTTTTTGCTATTTGAATCCCTAAGGAAGTCACTCCACTTTTTAGGCATTTTTGTTTGCGGACTAACCTTCACTCGAATTTCCTTCCCCAAGCGGTTTCTTGTGGATGCCTTGAGGCTTTATTCGAAGTATCTGTCCCAAACTACATCGAGCCGGTTCACTGATCTCAAATGACTTTGAAGATAAGGAATGAATGTGACGTCTGCATACTCTGAGAAGGTTGCAGCTGTCACAGGCAACATATGTACCGGAAGACCTCTATCAATAATCATACAATCAGCAGTGTTGACTATTGCTGAACTACCCTCCTCAGAATTGAAACATTTAAGCAATTCAGCCTTGTTTCCTGTCCTCAGTTCCCCATAATCTGACAGACTAGGGGTAAAATTCTGGTTCTCATGGGCAGAGAATATAGACGGATCCCCTTGTCGATGTTGATTGGCAATGTAGAGATGTCCAAACAAGGCAGCAGCATTTCTGCTTGCTTTCAGTTTTTTAGCAGTTTTGTTTGTTTTTGTTCCTGTACTTTTCAACAGAGGTATCGAGTTCTTCTTGATTGGTACACTGATTCGTTTCCTTCTGTTAACTAGAACCTCTTCAGTGAAACGCTAGTGTTGTTCTTCCCTTAGAGTCTGCATATTTCGCATTGATAACACAACCGAATCATCTGCACAGTTTCAAGCGCGCAAAATGAGAAGTTCAGGACAGTCATCCTCAAACGGGTTTCCATAGATCTTAATGGTCTTAATGAGTTGCTGGGTTTGTTCCAGAAAGTGCCTTGGTGAGGACAGCCCCTCCTTCGTGGTGCTCGAAGAACTTGAACTGTTAGTGGCATGTCTTGTGCCACCTCGCGTTATTTTCAATGTATCTCGGAAACAAAGCGATTGTGGATTTATGTTCATAGGATTTTTTTTGTTCACTTTGACGTCCTAAATATGTATACTAATTTATGAAACATAATTTGATAACACCCTGTTAGGCATCTACAGTAACTCAGTAAGTGCTGCTTTACTCGTAAGTTTCTGAAAAAGGCTATTATGATATGACGTTAAATAACTTACCAAATGCTCATGAAATTATCTTTCGTTCTTCCGTTACAAAAACCAAATTATCTTCCATTGAGAAAAAATATACTGAAAAACATAATCAAGGTTCCGTTTGCCCGTTTTCTCATTGTATCCGTTGCTCAGAGACACTAGCACCGGACCTCACAGTTTAAGTGATGCTGAAAGAAATTTATGTTGTTTCCTCCGAAATATAGAAAGAAACATTTAAATGGTCAAGTCACATTACATGTTTTGTAATAATTATTATTAGTTTTAAGTCATAAAGTGGATATAAGGAAATTTTCTGGAAGCCATGTTTTGAAGCCCCGTTAAAGGAATCCCACATTTAGTTCAAACGAAGTAAAACCATTTTTTCCTAATTTTTAAATTGAAATTTATTTGAACAACGATTTCAACCAAATTATAACATACAAACAGTGGTGGGCACCGTTAACCAAAAAGTTAACTTCGTTAACCGC
This sequence comes from Bathynomus jamesi, assembly GCA_023014485.1. NCBI lineage: Eukaryota > Metazoa > Arthropoda > Malacostraca > Isopoda > Cirolanidae > Bathynomus > Bathynomus jamesi. The sequence goes on along the minus strand of JAJOZX010001535.1, from coordinate 123,500 downwards.
TAATCCGTTAACCAAAAAGTTAACTTCGTTAACCGTTAATCCGTTAATTTGTTAAACATGTAACGGAAGTTACCGATAAACCGTTAACGTTAACTTTTATTATAAAAAAAATGAAAAACACATATATATAATTTAATTTTCCCTCTTCTTCTCGTTCTCCATTTTGTCCATGAGATGCATGTTGCCCTTCATGAAAATTAGCATATCAAAGTTTTCATCAGACAGGGATGATCTCTTGGCCCTCAGGATGTCCTTGCCCATAGAGAACAAAGTGACATGAGAATTGAAATCTTACCTGATCAGTTTTATGGTTCTTGAAATGTATCAAGGAGACTACTAATAAGGTACTCACAGACATATTATAAATATAGATGACTTACTTGACAACGATTATTTTTAAATATTCACTAGCACAAACATGTTGCGCAAGAGACAGACTGCAAATGAAACGAATGTAGTTATTTGTTGTAACTGTTACATATATATTATTGAAAGTGCCTTAAAATGCTCGTGATATTTCTTGAAAGAAGTTGAAACATTCAACTCAAATGGCAAATCTTTCCACCTGATTTTACAGTCGACCATGTTTTGCTCAAACCAATACCATAAATAACTACCATATTTGGTAAGACACAAATTGTGGCGACGGAAACAAATATATCGCCTGATTTTCCACTGCGGAAATGGAAATTCGTTCATCACTATTAACAGTGGCGGATTAATTGCGCACCTGCTCAGCACTGAAAATAATAGAAACTTTTAAACGTTTATTTATGAATTTTTTGGGTTAACGGACTTGAGTTAACGGAAGTTAAATGTAACGGAAGTTAATTAGTCCGATAATGATTTTCAAAGTTAACTTAAAAGTTAACTTCGTTAATTAACGATTAACGGATTAACGGTTTCTGCCCAGCTTTGCATACAAACAACTGTCATCCACATTGTTTTAAGCTTTTCTGAGATTAACAAACAAGCTTAGTGTTGATAGGGTGGTCACAAAGTCCCTTTGCATGAAAAACGAGGGCAACATACAGATATGCTGTAATTTCACTGCAAAGGGACTTTGTAGCCACTCTGTACAAGATGATGAAATGAATCCCAAATGTCTTTTATTCAAAATATAACTTTTATCAATTCCGTGACTTTGAAAGTGTAGGAATCATTGTGAAAATCTTTGTCTGTAATTTCACGTAATTATTTTTTTTTTTTTTTACCCTTGTTCATGAATTTAATATTTTGATTTTATTTTATTATATTTACTTTAAATATATTAATTACTTTATGATGTCCCTATTTTGATATTAATCTTTGCAAGTTCGCGTAATTAGAATAATATTTTTTACTTTCACTGCCCTTCATTTGATACATCACAACAAAAGGAGGAGATTGTAAACAACAGTCGACCAGGGAAGTACTCCGGGTCTGGGGGGTGGGGTGGGGGGCACGTTAGGCAGGGACAGAAAGGACTGGAACTCCCATTTCTCCCGTTACTATCCCCTTTAGCTGATCTTTTTCCGTGTCTCATCTACCTTGTGAGCAGTCCAGCATGCTCTCAAACACACCCTTCTCCTCTTATTCTTCACTACACATTAGGGCAGAGGTTCTGAAACTGGGGCTAATTACCCCCAAGGGGGTAATTTGGGTATTTCCGGGGGTAATGGAGCAATTCTTAATATGGTAAAAATACAACTTGTAGCTAAAAAAAACAGTTGCACCCATCACATTAAAGGTAATTTCAGTTATTTTCAGTAATTAATTTTTCCACTTTCTTTACAACTTCGGCAGTGCAAGTTTGTGTCGGGTAATGAGATTAGTTGAGATCAGGAAAAGGGGCAACGGGGTCAAAAAGTTTAAGAACCACTGCATGATTAGGGTGTTTCAAAAATGACTCGTTCTCATATCAGAACTTGCACTGTCCATATTTCCATTACCAATGATATCACTAAACACTAAAATAAAATTGAGCTCTTAATATGAAAGGGAAAGTGGGGTTCATGGGGGGGGGGGAGGTATTATGATTACTAATCAGTGTCAGCTCTCAGGAAGTCCATGTTGTGCTTACTCATTAATGAACGATCACAGTCTGAAAAATGCAAAATAAATACGCTAATTAATAATCAATCAAATCCATCCATAAATCAGTCACTCAAAAGAAGTACACTAAATAATAACAAAATATACTAAATTAGCCTTTGAATACCCCACCCCCCTCCTCCACAGCATGAACCACCCCTTCCCCTTCATATTAAAGAGCTCAATTTTTTTTAAACACCCTATTACACATACATGCATGTTACACACTACACTATTTTCAAATTATATACATACATACATACATACATACATACATACATGTATGTATGTGTGTGTGTGTGTATATAAAGGCATCGTGATCCTCGAAAACCTTGATTTCGTCTCTTTCTTATCAAAAGAAGGCCATTTTTGCAGACGCTTGCGCTTGGCTCCTCCTTCGAACATAAAAAATTATATAAATTTTAAAAAAAACGTGCTTTTAAAACTGCAGCTTCAATACTGCAGTTTTAATACTAGTTTTCGACTGAAACTATGATACAAAGCAGTCCATATATATATATTTTTCAAACATTAGGAAGAAAAAAAACCTTCTCTAGGAAAGTGTTTGCTGGAATTTTTACACTTTATCCGTTTCTGAAACGGAGTTTCATCACCAAAAAACTCATGATCCTAATTAATATTATTCAGAATGAGTCTATGTACTTACTCACAGACCTTTCCTATCCTTGAATCAATGGTTTTATCTCGTATTTCATGAACGTGGACGTATAAAATTATAGGATCAAGTAAAGATAAGCACCCCGAGCCTTCTTTAATTAGCCTTATAAGGCTAACTAACGAAAATATCACGACCTAACCTAACCAATCGTTAAGTCAACTGTACGCCCTTGACGATTGGTTAGGTTAGGTCGTGATATTTCGTTAGTTAGCCTTATAAGGCTAATTAAAGATGTAGTGAACGGTTTATTATTTTATCTTTTCTTCATTATTTACTTATTTTCTTACGCTTCTTCCTACTTTACTATATCTCTATTGCTCTTTATTTCATTTAACGCTTTGTTTCTCTACACTCTTTTTGCCGTATCGTATATATATATCATGGTAGCGCGCCTAGACCTGACTCTAAAAGACCGTTACAAAACGAAGGGGGGAAAGGTATAATAATACTCTTATTTAACACTTGTTACGTTTTATTAATTTCGAAAATGGTTTAGTTAATTAGGGGATATGCGAGTATGAAATCTTACTAAATATATTTCGGTCGGAGAGGGCGCAAAACAATTTAACTTTAAGATCACATGGTTCTAAATCTAACGCGTATCGCGTCTGCCTCAAGACTGAGTATTATGTGTTATAATCTGCTCTCTTGGGTCCCTGTTCAGGACTACCAATTGTACCCATTTTAAACAATTTAAAACATCACAATTTTTAGTAAATTTATATTAAACATTATCTTATTTAATTAAACAGAATTTTATAATCTTAACTAAGCATTACTACACTCGCATCACATCACATGGTTCTAAATCTAACGCGTATCGCGTCTGCCTCAAGACTGAGTATTATGTGTTATAATCTGCTCTCTTGGGTCCCTGTTCAGGACTACCAATTGTACCCATTTTAAACAATTTAAAACATCACAATTTTTAGTAAATTTATATTAAACATTATCTTATTTAATTAAACAGAATTTTATAATCTTAACTAAGCATTACTACAAAGAAGGCTGGGGTGCTTATCTTTACTTGATCCAAATTATAGTATAAGGTTGATTTTAAGATTGTTTTAATAGAGTTGAATTTAAGATTGAGTTATTGTATAAAATGCACAGTACATACTTGTACCATTGACGTAATTCCGTTGTCACAGAGTTCTGTGACTAATTGTTTAGCATTTTGGGTGATACCAAGGCACTAACCCTACATTTTTTTCACCACAGAATGTTTCGGGGCTCGCCATACATTAGCTTTCTTGGGGTTTCTTGGTGTCATGTGTAGTTTAATTATGAGAGTCAACCTATCTGTGGCGATTGTGTCAATGGTAAACAGTACAGGACAAAACAACGAACAGGAAAACAGTACTTGCCCTTTTCCTGGCGGTAACTACACAGAAGATAGTGGCTATCCCGTAAGTAATAAATTTTATATTGGTTTTACGGCATATCTTTCTTATTGGTTTTACGGCATATCTTTCTTATTGGTTTTACGGCATATCTTTCTTATTGGTTTTACGGCATATCTTTCTTATTGGTTTTACGGCGTATCTTATGATTTAGTTAAAAAGTAACAAAAATCACCTATGAGCATTTACCATGATTGAATATGTACACCCTTTTGTTACAAAACAAATAAGTTATAATTCTTATTTGTCAAACTATATTTATTGGCCTGAAATACCCAATACCCAGTTTTTTCTCATTTGCCAGAATGGAGAATACGAATGGGATGAGAGTACCCAAGGTATGGTTCTTGGATCATTGTTTTATGGTTACGTTCTAACAAACATTCTTGGAGGAAGGGCAGCGGAGTATCTGGGCGGACGCCTCGTAGTTGGGTTGGGTATTGTCCTCAGTGCCCTCTTCACACTTTTATCTCCGTTGGCAGCAAGAACTTCCACCACGCTTTTCATCATAATGCGCTTTCTAGTCGGCTGCTGCGGGGTATGTAAAATATTTGTCATAAAAGTCTTCATTTCAAAAATATGTAATAATAATCACGAAAGGTTCTTCCCCTCTTTTTTTTTAGCATACGGTGCCATAATTTATACCAGTGGTTCTCAACCTCTTTTTTTAGGCCAATGCCCTCTTATGCCCATCAGTATTTGCTGGTGCGCCCTCATAAAGATAATAATATAACAGAATAAGTGATAAGTTATTTATTAATAGAAGGTAGCAATTTTACAGTTTCCTAGCGCCCCCCCCTAAGATTCTCAAACGCCCACTTGGGGGCGGTGGCGCCCACGTTGGAAACCACTGATTTACACTGTTTAAATTTTTTGCATTTGCACCTGTGAACTGTAGCCTGAATGGTCATTTCACTACTGTCGTGCATGTATGCCTTGTTTATATGTATGCTTTGATTATAAAGTAGTATACATTAGGGAAGTAGTGTTACTGCGCCCCAATGGGTCATAACGGCCATAAATATAGAAATTCACTTAAGCGCAAAATTTTTCGCCTATTTCAGTTTTTAGATTACACTTCACACACACACACATATATATATATATATATATATATATATATATATATATATAGATATAGATATAGAGATATATATATATATATATATATATATATATATATATATTATATATATATATATAACTACCAGTCAAAAGTTTAAGTACACCCTGAAATATTTATAAATTTCAAATTTTGTTTAAAGTTTTCTATTTATCAACTAAGTTATCATGACACAAATTCATAAGTACAAACATGGGAACTTAACAACAAATCAGGACAATTTACCAAAAGCAAAGTCTAAATTTTAGATTCATCAAAATAGCCTCCTCTAGCAGCAATTACAGCAGAACAAATTCGAGGCATGCGCTCAACAAGAGAAAGAAGATAGTCTGGTGAAAGCTGCTGCCAGCACTCTTGTAAGAGTTCCCAGAGCTTCTGAGCACTGGATGGCTGCTTGGCTTTCACTCGTCGATCCAATTCATCCCACATTAGCTCGATGGGGTTCAGATCCGGGGACTGTGCTGGCCATTCCATAACTGTGAGCTGACGTTGCCGTACTTTCTGCTTCAGGTAATTTTGACACAACTTGGAAGTGTGTTTAGGATCGTTGTCTTGCTGCATTATGAACTGTTGGCCAACTAGTCGCAGTCCAGATGGGATGGCATGGCGCTGTAGAATGCTGTGATAGCCACGTTGGTTAAGTATTCCAGTGACTTTGTGGAGATCTCCAACTTGCTCCCCTGCAAAACATCCCCAGACCATCACACTTTCTCCACCGTGCTTCACTGTTGGCACAACACACTGCTGTGTCATTCTTTCACCCGCTCTGCGCCGCACAAATACTCTGCGTTTGGATCCCAAAACTTCGAACTTTGATTCGTCAAGTCCAAAAGACAAATTTCCACTGCTCAACAGTCCATTTTTGGTGTTTTTTAGCCCAGGCTAACCTTTTCTTTTTGTTTTGGAGTCTCAGCATTGGTTTTTTTGCTGCAGTTCGTCCTTTAATCCTGCCTCTCTTAGTCTTCTCTGAACAGTTGATGTTGAAACTGTTGTACTTCTGGAGTTGTTCAGTTGGGCTCTGATTTCAGGTGCTGTGAGGCGTCTGTTGCGCAGAATGGTGACTCGGATATACTTGTCCTCTGAGTCTGTTGTGGTTCTTGGTCGCCCTGACCTTTTTCTGTCTTATTTTGATCAGTTTCTTCGTACCGTTTAATGGCACAAGCAACCGCATTCACAGAAACTTTTAATTTTTTTGCAATTTGCCTCAGTGATTGGCCCTCATTTCTGAAAGTTACAATCGACTGTCTTTTTTCTATTGTTAACTGAGTTTTGGCACCAATTTTTGCTTTTTGAAACACAGAAATATACCTTAAACTACACAGTTAGCTCCTCTGCAAGGATTTTATATGTTAAGACCTGCAGCGCATGTTAATAACTGAACACATGTATTAGCATACTCCTGAAGAAACACACTACCCCATTAAAGACTTTTAAACTGTTTTTGGACCTTTGTGCAGAGCTAATGGCATTAATTTTAGGTTGCATGCTAGACCGAAATTAACACATTTTGAAGGCTATTATGAAGAAGCTTCTGTGTTACAAAACACTGCATAGGGCAGATGCACTGAAGCATACAATATGAAAGCCAGGTAAGCAAATTCATCTCTAGTACCTGTTAAGTTTACATTTGAAGTTTGTCATGAGCTAAGCAGCAAAACATTGGAAATTAGTAGGTGTACTTTAACTTTTGACTTGTAGTATATATATACAGGGTGTCTCAAAAGTCACTATCTATTTCGGTGACATTAGATTTTTTTAAAAAAATGCTATGCTGGCATAAAGATATGTACTTCTGGTGCAAATTTGTGTATTTAAAAAAAGTTAATTGGTTTATTATCTTGACATGCTTGAACAATTCCTCGAACCTCAACTTCTTACAGATGGCATTCTTGACACAGTAGTTTTTCAGCAGGATGGAGCACCGTGCCAATATGCAATAATTGTACGTGATTATCTTGACAGACGCTTCCCCGGTCGCTGGATTGGTCGTGGAGGAACACAACCATGGGCAGCACGTTCACCCGATTTAACACCATTAGATTTTTTCGCCTGGGGTTTCATTAAGTATAAGGTGTACACTGGTAGAAGAATTAGTGATGTAGCCGAACTTCGAAATCGTATTACCGATGCAGTTCAGAAAATAACACCTCAAATGCTGGAAAGTGTGTTCCGGGAAACAACTTATCGCTTTGAGCTCTGTAGAGACACTGATGGTCGCCATGTGGAGACAGATAAATAAATAGCACTAATTCTTTGTGGCACTTACTTTGAAATAAATATATTTTTCATGTCTTAAACCAGTTTTTCGTAATTCCCATTATTTTTCAAAATAGATAGTGACTTTTGAGACACCCTGTATATATATATACACAGGGTGAGTCACGACGAAATGTCATAACTTCGGGTGCTCATAGCTGAGGTCATTCCCAGTCAAAAACTTCATATGAACGTAGGTCCGATTTTTAACTGTTATGGAGGTATGGAATTTGAATTTCAAGCATGCGCATGCATGACTTGAAACTGGAATTGACAGTTACTTATCGAGCCGAACTAACTACGCAGTAGAGTGTTGTGTTTCACAGCGTGCAGTTGATGTTTTGTTCGTTCAGTATGCCTTTTACGTTTTCAAATGTCGAATATGCCGTATGGTGTATGTTTACGGATTTTGCGATGGAAATACTGCTGCTGCTGTCGCTGATACCAGCGACGTTTTCCAAATCGAGAATTCCAGTTTGACGAGTGTTTAGCAACGTTTTCCGGAGATTGCGAGAGAGCAGTTCATTTCCTAGCGTTACTTTTATCTGAGCGTCCGGTACAAGATGTTGCTGAACAAGAAAATATTATTCAGATGGTACAGCGGAGTCCTCATGTTAGTACGCGAAGGATTTCCACACGTCTTAGAGTTCCTCAAACGAGAGTATGTAGAACGTTACACGAAGAAGGCATATATCCATAACCACATACAGTGCATTTCAGCACCTCCAACCTGGGGATCGTGCCCAAGGTTGGAATTTTGTAATTGGCTCAATGCGGATCGACAATTGCATCGATACGTCTTGTTCTGTGATGAGGCTCAATTTACCCATGACGGTGTCAACAACACTCGCAATTTACATGTGTGGTCAGAAATGAATCCTCATGCCATTGTGGAAAGTAATTTTCAACATCGGTTCAGTGTCAATGTGTGGTGTGGTATTCTCTACGGTCAGTTGATTGGTCCGTTTATCTTCGAAGGTGGTCTTACAGGTGACATTTATCTACGATTTCTGCAAGACGAACTGCCGCCACTGTTAGAAGATGTACTTTGGCAACACGATTGCGTATGTACTTCCAACAAGACGGAGCTCCTCCCCATTTTAGCCGTGCAATGAGACCGCATCTCGATGATAGTTTCCCTAGTCGATGGATCGGTCGTGGTGGTGCAAAAAATTGGCCACCCAGGACTCCGGACCTAACCCCTCTAGATTTTTACCTGCGAGGGGTGCATGAAAGAGCTGGTGTACTAGAAAAAAGTGAAAACGCAAGATGCATGGTTCCGTCGCATTTTGGATGCTGCAGCCCTCATAAAGGACAATCGTAATAAACTAATGCGAGCTACACGCGCGATTCACAGACGAGCCGCGATGTGTATTGAGGCCGAGGGTAGTCATTTTGAACAGTTATTGTAAATTCATGAATAAAAACTTTAGCAGCTATTTGCTCACTTATTCTTATTTTTAAACATTCAAACATCTATAGCTCCATAACCGTTAAGAATCGGATTTATGTTCATAGGAAGTTTTTGACTGGGAATAACCTCAGCTATAAGCTCCCGAAGTTATAACATTTCGTCGTGACTCACCCTGTATATATATATATATATATATATATATATATATATATATATATATATATATATATATATATATATATATATACATTCTTCAATATTTTATTATTATCAACGTTTCGGAATACACAAATTCCATCATCAGGGCTAAAACAACAAAAAACAAAACGATTAGGCTACATTACATATATAAAAAAAACTATGATGGTTAAAATGACCAAAATAGAGAGACAAGGAGTGCAAGACTTCAAATAAATTTAAAAATACTGTACCTTAATTGAAACAGAGAAGCAAAGTTTCGTCAAAATTCAGCTTCGGTTTAAGTTTGTAAATAAATAAGGATTCCATAATTTTAAGTTTTAGGTCGGATTTGCTGGTGGCAAGAACACTAACATTAGACTATGAAACTGGATGATCTTAGCAAGTTCATGGTGACGTGAAGTATGTAAGAGTTGGGTCGTTTGCTGACTGGTAAATTTGTACGGACCGATCTGCCGATATGTTCGAAAATGCAAGATTTTAAGTATTTTTTTGTTTTTCCTGTATATGACCCTATACAGTGGTCACACTACAATGATAAACTATGGCAGATTTGAGATAAGTGGGAGCAGTGTCTCTTTGTATTTGAATAAGTGAAAGACTGACTTTTAGATGGGGGGGGGGGGGGTAGATGACACGAATGCAAAGCTAGGTCATAAAATTTCTTTGAGTAATTTTACGAGTTTGTTCCATATATTAAAGCTTAAGGCTTTCGTGAATCGAAAATAAGTTATAAAACATCCCTAAGAACTGTGGTTGTGTCCCTAGATATGGGATCAATCAATCTGAATTAAACCTCTGCCAGTTGTAGTTTCTACCAGTCTTTGAGGGAAACCTTTCTCAGATAGCTGTTGTTTTATAAATTCTAATTCATCGTGAAGTTTGAAGTAATCTGAGCAAATGTTGAACACCTTGTAGTTAAAGTTTAAATTAAATTCCATTTGAAATTCAGAGGGATGAAGGAAGAGAAATTGGTGGTAAGGCCAGTGAATGCAAGCTCGCGGTAAACAGTTTTTAAAAAAAGAATGACTTTTAAATATCTTGATGTCGAAATAGGAAATGAATCACTAGGTTCCATTTCTGAAGTAAATTCAGTGTTGGAGTGTTTAGAATTCAAGTACAGTAGTGCTCATAAGTATTCGTACAGAAAAATATGTCGGTTATATTCGTCCTTATCTCGCGTACCATGCGTAGGATAGTTATGAAAAGTTTATCGTTCGTTTGGAAAAATTTAACAAATAAGAATATTAGCTTAACTCCAACATATAATGTAAAACAAAAAAGAATTTGAGGAAAATAAAAAAAAAAGTTAAAATGCAAAAGTTTTCATACATTTATTTACAAAAATATTTAATACTTTGTGTGTCTACCTTTTGCTGGAATAGCTTCAAGGATTCGTTTTGAATAGTTTTCTACGAGGTTTTGACATCTCTCAGTAAAAATTATAACCCATTCTTCTGAAGAAAATTGTTGCAATTCATTCAGATTCGAAGGGTTTCTCTTGCGGACACCTTTTTTTCAAATTAAACCATAAATTCTCGATTAAATTGAGATCTGGGCTTTGACTGGACCACTCGAGCCATTTGATCAACAAGGTTAAACAACGTTGGATCTGTTCAGTAGTTGAAGAGGAAACCGTCGTCTACGTTCAGATTCCCATGGTTCAGACCTCGTGGTAAAGCTGTTGGTCCTTTTCGTCACATGATTTATGTCATTACTGATAAAAACTTTAAATTCTTCAAGCCTAAGTTAGACATACAAAGTATTAAATACTTTTGTAAATAAATGTACAAAAACCTTTGCATTTTAACTGCTTTTTTTCCCCTCAAATTAATGCATTTTATGTTGGAGTTCAACTCATTTTTTATTAGTTAAAATTTTCCAAACAAACGGCAAACTTTTCATGACTATCCTACGTATGGTCAGGGCCGCCGAGAGGGCAGAGAAGCCGGGATAATTCCCCTGGGCCCGGACCTCTAGGGGGCCCGGAAAGAGGGGGGATAAAATCTAAAAATATTAATAAAGCATTTGATTAAATAACAGAGAGGAAATATAATTAATGAACATACATTTTATAGAGATTATCATAGTGAAACTGAAACGGATAAAATATTATCTACGGTCCACCAATGCCCAAGACCGACTGACAGATCTGGGAACCATTGTAATTGAAAGGCAGTTAGCCCGTACTTTAAATTTCCTCAGAATCATTTACCACTTTGTTAGAGAGAAGGCAAAGAGAGTACGCTTCTAATTATGAAAATCTTGCAGTAAACAATTGTCTTGCCTGCATGGACTGGTACTGCATTTGTAAATTGTATAATGATAGAATTAATATAATTGATTCGAAAAATAAAATGGTCATTTTCTTCTGAGTTGTTTATTCATAATGTATGTTTTGAATAGTGACTTGGACATATAATCAGTTTGCTTGTTATGTACACAAAAAACATTCATAATAAAATACTGAGTATACAGGGGTGCCCATATACCAATCCTTCCCCGGGGCCCGGGGCAGCTCTCACCGGCCCTGCGCATGGTACACAAGATAAGGACGAACATAACTGACATATTTCTCTGTACGAATACTTATGAGCGCCACTGTAAGTGTGAGATCTTTGACTAGGAATTTTAATAGTTCTTTCAGTTGATAGTTGCTAAAAACATGGACTATGTTATCATTACTGAAAAGTTTATCAATACAAGTATCAAAGGAGCAGAGATATGGAATGCAATTCTCATAAATATCAGACAGGCTTCATCACAAAATGAATTTCGCAAATCACTAAAAAAGCAACTCATTAGCTCCTACTTATGTATATGTTCACTACCACCATTTTAGCCATAGTAACAAAGTTCCCATTTTATAATCAACTATTTGAAATATTTAAAGAAACCATTTAAAAACTATTAATTTTATCTTCCTTTTTTAAAATTAGCGAGAAAATATCAAGAATTATTTTCTAAAATATTCTTATCTAAAAGTTTGTACTCCGACAATTGTTACAAGACCTGACAAAGGCAATGGCATAAGGATATTTACGTTGACAATATGTTCAAAATATTGAACGTTGCAACAAGATTTACAAAAATAACTGGCGATATTTTCTCTCTAGTTTTGAAACAGGAAGACAAAATTAATAGATTTCTTAGGCAACGTAAATAGATACATTCAGTTATAATCTGTCCAAATACTTGGTACTTGAAGAACTACAAAAAGGACTCATTAGGTTAGGTTACCAAAGCACTTTTATTTGAGACGATGTGGTGTTGGTAGATATGTCCTTTGCATGATTGAGCCACTGACTAATGGTTGGCTTTGAGAAGCTAGTACGTTCTTCGATTTGAGTTGTGGTTAGACCCTCTTTGCCCAGAGTTATGATACATATTTTCTTTTCTGATGTCATATTTGTAGGCCCCACAGTCACTCCTGGAACAAAAGAGAGATAAAAAAATAAATAGGTTCGTTAATGACAAAAAGCTCTAGAGCAGCCAAAACGCGACACCTACAGTACCTACGGGACCTAACCGGCACTGAATGGATGATAATCACATTGCTTACGCTTTTCACCCAGTAGCGATGCCAAACGTACGATACAAACCCAACAACATCGACAATCTGGGTAAATTGTGTAAAAAAATATGGTTCCCATAATAAGCCGTTGTACAGCATATCGCAACGATACTTTTTGTGCAAACTATATTTCTCAACGTCGTTTTACGTAATATAATTATTAGAATATACAGTAAGTCCAAGTAATCAGAATGTAATATCATCTGAGGCAACTATATCTTCATTTTATGTATATTTATACAGAACTGAGATGTAAACTGTAAACAATTCTTTTGCATTACAATTTTCTTTTGTTTTATATTCTATTGCCACATGGTCAAAATTAATTAATTATTGATAAGCAAATTTCATAAACAGGTTTCTTTTTTTACCTTTTGTGATTATTAGGGAGCGGTTTTTCCTGCATTAAACACAATGATTGCACGTTGGTACCCAAAGAAAGAGAGATCGAAGTTTGCAAGTGCTATTTATGCAGGTAAGAAGCATCCAGCATTTTTTTTTGCAACACACTATTAAGAAAAATTTGAATAATTTCTACAGCAAACTCTGCCTCACTTTGAAAATGTAATCATTGCTCGTAACTCTAAAAGTTAATAGAGAATTTTATTACTATTTTGATATTTAAAGAATGTCAACAATAAAAAACGAGTCCATCAATAGGAAATTGGCACTCAGGACGAATAAAAGGAATACAGTCACCGACGCTAGAAGTTTATTCTCAGTTAGGTTATATCGCCATTTTGGGAAGGAAAACCCCATAATCAAGGATTATAGAGATATAAAGTCATCTACGGAAATAGTCGAAAAACTAAGATGCAGATAAAATAAGATATTGTATATTAAATATCACTTGGCAAAAAAAAAAAAAAAAAAAAAAAAATATATATATATATATAGTAATGGCCAGAATAAATGCATCAGAGGCAGAAATGGTAAAATGGTAATTTTTGTTTATTTTGGCTAAACAATTGGTTTTAAACAGTCATATGACACAGTTCTAAATAACTAGACACAACCTAATGCAAAAATGTCATATACACCTAGTATTTTGTATGTTTGCCTTTATTTTCGATTACTGCAGCAATTCTGCGAGGCATTGATAAACACACTTTCGCGAAAGTCTACAGTAATTTCTTCTACCCAAACTGCTTTGGGCAGTTTTTGATGTAGGATTCCTAGCAGCTACTTTCCTTTTCAACAATACCCAACAGTTCTCAATGGGGTTGAGATCCGGTGAATTACCTAGCCAAGTACCAAGTATCCGTACACCCTTCTGGTTTAGCCATCCTTTGGCAGTTTTCGTTTGGTGGCATGGGGCTCAATCATATGGTTCATGCCTGAAGGGACAACAATAAACGGGAAAGTTTACCTTGAATTGCTACGAGAGAAGCTGTTACATTTCATGGAAATTAACAGTTGTGGTTAGTTCCAGCATGATGGAGCCGCATGCCACCAAACGAAAACTGCCAAAGGATTGCTAAACCAGAATGGTGTACAGATATTTGGTCCTTGGCCAGGTAATTCACCGGATCTCAACCCCATTGAGAACTGTTGGGTATTGTTGAAAAGAAAAGTAGCTACATCAAAAACTGCCGAAAGCAGTTTGGGTAGAAGAAATTACTGTAGACTTTTGCGAAAGACTGTGTTTATCAATGCCTCGCAGAATTGCTGCAGTAATCGAAAATAAAGGCAAATATGCAAAATACTAGGTGTGTATATGACATTTTTGCATTCGGTTGTGTCTAGTTATTTAGAACCGTGTCATATGGCTGTTTAAAACCAGTTGTTTAGCCAAAATAAATAAAAATTACCATTTTACCGTATTTCTGCCTCTGATGCATCCATTCTGGCCATTACTATATATATATATATATATATATATATATATATAATATATATATATATATAATATATATATATATATATTGTACTTCAGTTATTCGATAAACGCTTTATTGTGACTAAATGTTCCATAAATAACAACCAATTCAAGCTTGGTGGTTGCATTTTACAAGACCCAAGACCACCAACAAAAAATAACAAACTCTACAATCTTTAATCAAGCATAATTGGGAGTTGTATCTTCCAAAAACGTTTGATATTATAGCTTGCTGTGACGAAAATGTTGATATTAATGTTAGCAATTTTGTTTTTCTTGAAAGTAATTGTAAATGAGTTACAATATTTAGAAATTTTTAATTCACTTGTTGTGCACCTCCTAAAAAGGTATGGACATAGCAAAAACTAAAAAAAATGAATTTGATGGCCATGATTTTAAAATAATACAAAATATCACGTGATGCAGCTTGCCCTTGTCTTGACAATTAAATCTGGTTAAAACAGTATAACTTATTTAAAACAGTATTTTCTGGTTAAATTTAACATTTCTTTCTCGCATTTGTATTGTATATCATTTATGCATAACTTTTCCATCAGGAATCCATTTAGGGACAGTAATAGCAATGGTGTTCAGTGGAGTGCTGTGTGCGTCCGACTTTCTCGGAGGTTGGCCTTCCGCCTTTTACGTCTTCGGAGTTCTGTCAGCTATTTGGGGCGTGTTTTGGTTCTGGTTGATAAGAGATGATCCCAGGGACCATCCTCGTATTTCGGATGCGGAACTAAAGTATATTATGAAAGGTGTACCAGAAACGACGGTAAGGTTTTTACTGTCAAAGTAAAAAGTTTGCTTTTGAAAAAGTAATTTATCTGATTCTGAAAGAAGTGGCTAAGCTACAAAAGTTAAAAACTCAGTTAAACGTTATACCAATTCGAAAGATTACATAACTTTTGAACTTTTATGAGCTTAAAAATCATTTTTATTTGACTATACAGTTATAATTATTATACAGGGTGTTTATAAAGTCCCTATCTATTTCAGTAAAAACGTAACAAAAAGGGTAAAATTCAATAACAATATAATAGAAGGCATACATTTAATGAATACTTAAGCATATGATTCTACATGAGCACCATCAGTATCTCTACAGGGTTCGAATCTGTCAGCAGCATTGCGGAACACATTTTGAAGCATGACAGGGGTTATTTTTGTAACTGCTGTTACGATACGAGCACGTAAATGTCCCAGCTTCATTCAGATGGCATTTTAAACACCGTCGTCTTTCAACAAGATGGGGCACCTTGTCATTACGCAAACATTGTTCGGGAGTACCTAAATGAACGATTTCCAAATCGGTGGATCGGACGTGGAGGCAACAGGCCCTGGGCGGCTCGATCTCCTCACCTAACTAGCCCTTGGATTTCTTTGCATGGGGCTTTATCTATCAAACGAGGGTTACAGATCTGCAAGATTTACGCGTTCGTATCGTAACAGCAGTTACAAAAATAACCCCTGTCATGCTCCAAAATGTGTTCCGCAATGCTGCTGACAGATTCGAACTCTGTAGAGATACTGATGGTGCTCATGTAGAATCATATGCTTAAGTATTCATTAAATGTATGCCTTCTATTATATTGTTATTGAATTTTACCCTTTTTGCTACGTTTTCACTGAAATAGATAGGGACTTTATAAACACCCTGTAGTATAAATAACATACTGAGTGCGTGGTTGGTATTTTAGTAAAGCCTCGAGTTGGTGATTCGGATCAAGTAAAGATAAGCACCCCCAACCTTTTTTAGTTAGCTTTATAAGGCTAACTAACGAAAATATCACGACTTAACCTAACCAATCGTCAAGGGCGTACAGTTGACCTAACGATTGGTTAGGTTAAGTCGTGATATTTTCGTTAGTTAGCCTTATAAAGCTAACTAAAAAAGGTTGGGGGTGCTTATCTTTACTTGATCCGGTGATTCAATACCCTTGGGCATATTAGCTGAATGAGTCATATAAGGACAAGATAAGGCGACAAATTTTCTATTAATTTAAATATAGGAAGCTATTTTTGGCTTCATGTCTATCTAGACATCTATTCTTGTCTTCTTTCTTTGTCCATCATTTTAAATTATATTTTATAAATATAATTTAATTTAATAAATATAATTTATAAATATAATTTAATGAATATAATTTAATGAATATAATTTTATAAATATAATTTTATAAATATAATTTTAATAAATATAATTTAATAAATATAATTTAATATAATTTAATAAATATAATTTAATAAATATAATTGGATCACCGGAACCGCCTTTTCCTCAAGAGTGTAACTCGCTTTCATCAATTTGAACATTTGTTAAAAAGTTAAAATAAAGTTTCCTATAAGACCGGACTTATGGGACACCCTATATATTTAAGGAGTCGAATTCCCAAAGACCCGTTAGTTGGTTGTTGATTACGCTGTCTATAATTTTGAGCGTGGATGGGCCAAAAGAGCGATGGGAGGAAGCGCAGTGCTCTCTAAAAAATGTATTTCAGAGAATCGTTTCTTTGATATGTGTTCTTTCAATGTCATTTTCATCCCCATCCGCGGTCCGCAAATGAAAATGTACAAAATAAGAAATCTACATTTGGGAAAAAAGAGTTTCCCGATTTAAGAAACAATATCACTCTATTCCCATTCCCGTGAAGACGCCAAATAGGAATGGTCAATATTTCCTAACCTAACCTAACCTAACCTAACCTAACCTGTACCAAAGTGGGAAACCTTTCTACTGTAGATCTCGGTTTTCTCACTCTCAGGCGCGGAATTAAATGGGTATGGCATTGAATGGTATGATACCCTTTCTTTTATTGCTAATTAAGCTAAATAATACGAATAATTAATCCCAAATGTAACAATTGAATTTCGAATTATCTCAGTGACGTACAAGAAAATAAACAATACTGAATTTTTAAGTAATTTTACGCATTATTATTATTAATTATTATTAATTATTATTAATTATTAATAACTAAAAATATCTCAATTTATTTAGGAGAGACTTCCTTTGCCATGGAAATCGGTCCTAACCTCCGGACCCTTCTGGGTCATTGCCATCATGCATTTTGGAAATGGTTGGGGATTCTATACACTCGTTACAGAACTTCCGACTTATCTCGACAAAATTCTGCATATTAAGATACAGAATGTGAGTATCATATATACATATATATATATAATATATAGGTTGTCCCCTAAGTCTGGTCTCATAGGAAAATTGGAAGCCTTTACCTGAGGTGTGTAAATTTAAAAATAAATTTTCCTATGAGACCGGACTTATAGGACACCCTGTATATAAAAAAATAACCTACGATGTAGCGGATTAAGGGTAATGCAAAAAAGTGATTAAGATTAAAATTGCATCACAAAATTAATGTCTTTATTACCAGGATAATGTTACTTTTAGTATTTTATTTTGAAAAATGAATCTCTGGACTTTGCTTTGTTTTCTCTTTATCTTCTTCATCTTCTTACCTTCGGTTCTGAGCCGCTATTTTCCAGTTCCCAAGAAAAACATAAAAGTAGAGACCTCTTTTATGCCCAATGTCAAAATTGAGGCGTCCGGAGTAGGAGTGACGAAGCCGCCATATGTTCAAAAATCCGTTTTCTGTATCACCATTTTCTTCTGGCCTTTGTCTATGCAGTGAGTAATACACACCGATACTTTGTCATTAACGCCTCTGAGAGGCATCAGTGACGAAGTATCGGTAAGTGTGTATTATTCACTGCATAGACAAAGACCAGAAGAAAATGGTGATACAGAAAACGAATTTTCGAACATATGGCGGCTTCGTCACTCCTACTCTGGACTCCTCATTATTACAGTCTGCTTACGGTTTTACTGAAACCAAAAATAAATTTTTTGGTGTATCGAACCCTCGTATTTGTTTTGTGTTTGATTTATTCATGACTAAAAAATGTTTATCGTTATATTAGCTTTAGTGAAGTGTCATAACTCATAATAGTTTTTCTACTATTCTATCCTATTATCGCCAAATCTAAATCAGTTTTGAGAAATGAGAATCGTTGACAGCCTATCATTTTGGTTCAACGGAGTTCTCTAAGCGTTTTTTTTTCTCTTTTTCTCTATTCTACAGATCTTCTGGAGCAAGAATGTTAAAGAGAATGGTGAAATGGCCTTTTCCAATTTGTTTTCATGTTTATTGAGGCACTTTAAGTGGTTTTAAATTAATTAATATTTATTAGACAATTCTTTTTTGAACAGAATGGAATGCTATCAAGCTTGCCTTACCTTGGAGCGTGGGTGTTCAGTGTTGTCTACAGCTTGATGACTGACAGATTAATTGCTCGAGGAACCCTTTCCATCCTTTCCGTCAGGAAATTATCAATGGCTATTGGTAAGAATTAATATAATTTTAAATTTAAGCCTGTCATCATAGTTTCAAGTATGTTGGTAAATGCAGGTATTACAATTTTTCTATTCTGACCAAAGTTTTCGTTTTTGAATGTATTTTTTAGAGATTGCAAAGGATACAAGGAGGAGTTCCCTCTTATCACTCGCTTTAAACAAGAGGGTATCATATTTTTAATTATATTTTTAGTTTTAGTAGCTGTGATAACTTGTTACAAACTTTTTTTTTCTCTATCTTTATCTAGAGGTATTTGAAATTTAAAAATAGTGATCTACTTCGAAAAAGCTTTTACTCAAGTTTAGCAAAATGTTATTTCGTGTGAATAAGTGTGTGTATCTTAACTAAAATCATGCTTATAAACCCTCTTTGATAAAAGGCCTTTTTAATATGTTGAATTAGGTCATTTACGAAAATAGCGTCACGTAATCTAAGAAACAAACTCCATAGCATGGATATTTAGTATAATCAGTATGAAAGGAAAAAGCATGAGACTACAGTTGGTGTAAAAATTATGAACCCATTCGGTATTTGAGGGGTGCCGCGTCTTAAGGTACCTAAGCGCCAAAATTAAAATTCGCCACAAATCGCCTCCAAAGTTCAGCAATATTCTGGCAATAGTATCTCTGTTATTAATTGAGCTAGAACGTTCATTTTTTGCTAAATTAGAGTTCTAAGTATGCTAATGAAGATGTTGATGAGTTTTTGGAATAGATTTTCATATTTTATATTTAATATATATATTTTTCATTTTTTTATTTTCTTATTATGCCGAACTTTGGGTGCGATTTCTGGCACAGAATGAGGTGACAAAAGTAGTTCGCTTCATAAGGTTTTCAACCATACTTCTAGTGTCGTAAGGTCATTATAACCCAAACCACGCGATAGAGGAAGGGTGAAAATAGTGATATCCATCAAAAACACGTTTTCGCCTGTGGTGGCGCTTAGGTACCTTAAGACGCGCGACCCCTCATTTCATAAATATGATATTGAAAAAACACTCGCTCTTCATAAGATTTGTCCATCAGTTATTGAAGTGGAGTCTAATGATGAACCATTGGTTTTACAGAGTTAATTATACGATCAAGATAGGAAAAGCTATCTGTAACATTTTCAGGAAACAAAGTTACTCTGGCATGTTTTTAATTACTTTCTTCCTTAGAGCCCATAAATTATGTGATGCTATTTTGTTAAGTATTTTTAAAAATGAGTTAGAATCGCAAAATCGCTTAACAAAACGTCATAGAAAGTTAATTCGGAGAAAAAAACAATATTCTGAAACCTGAAATGGCTCTAGATATGGATGTAAAAAAAAAAAACAAAGATCTACTTTGGTGCTACTGTAGTATGCGGTCTACCTACGATTCGGCGGTTTACCTTTCAAGTATAATTTCTTATCTTGTTTGCTAATTGCTTGTTTACATCTCAATGTTAATCGCCCTTGACTATTGGTTAGGTTTAGTCATGATATTTTCGTTAGTTTTAACGAAAATATCATGATTAAACCTAACCAATCGTAGGTAGACCGCATACTACAGTACCACCGATCTACTTTCCTCTTTGATTGAATTAAAAGGAAAGGAGAAAATATTTAACTTACATTACTGAAATTCTTTAATTGGTACCTTAAGACATTTAGCTCATTTTAATTCATTGGATTTTCCCTAAACACACATTTTCATCCTACCATTTTTCATTAGGTGGCTACGGACCGATGTTGGGACTAATCGCGATGTGCTTCGTCAACTGCAACCGGGTGTGGGCACTCGTGGTTCTCTTTTTTAGTGGCAGCTCAAATGGGTCAGTTTACTGTGGTTATATGTGTTCGCACGCGGACATTTCACCAAGATACGCAGGCACTTTAATGGGGATAACGAATACCTTCGCAACCATTGCCGGCTTTGTAACGCCCTCAATCACTGGTGCCTTAACGGAAGATAACGTAAGTTATAACGAGATAAAAAAGATTCCTATTATGTGAACCTTTATATTTACTCACTATTTTAGATATTTCTTAACATGAATGATAATTATTCAACGTATAACTCATGAGTCATCAAATTAATTATTATAATGAATCTGCCACTTCACGAGCCTTTATTTCAATGAAATCAGGATGACGTAAGCAAATCATTTAGTAGTAATGTTGAAAATGAGGCGAAAGCTTAACGAAGAAAAGTCTACGGAAAATAAAGTGTAAATTTAAAAATCAAATATGATAATTTATAATTGGGTGGAAAATGGTATTATCCCAAGCTTTCCTTCATCTCTGGGTACTCAATACGTTATTCTTCTTTTATATATATATATATTATATATATATATATATATATATATATATATATATATAGTGGTAAAAATAAATTAAAAAAAAATACTTATTTAAATATAAAAAAAAACAAGAAAACCATTTTTTTTCATACTCCGATTAAAAATTTTTGGTAAACAAAATTAAACATTTCTTTAAGAATTTATTTTCCATATCTTTGTTTATAAAATTTTGTAAGAATATCGTCTTTAACAAAGAGTAAAACATGCATAAATATTAAGTAGGTTAAGCTACTTTCCCAGTAATATGTTGTACTTAAATCTAAATACGTCATGTATTTCTTTTAAATGAATAATTTGTGGTCCAGCTTTGAGGACTTGAAAAAAAATTTCCGACATTTGACCGACTCGTGTTACTTGATAAACTTCTATTAGTAATGATATTTATGAATACAAAAGGATAGAATAATATTTTAAAACTACAGTAGTCTGAAAAATGCGTCCAACAAAAAGGCAAATCTTTTTGTGTGCATAATAATAAACTTTAAAAAGACGAAGACAAGAATAATACAAAAAACATTTGGCGTTCAAAATTCAAAATTGAAAAACACAAAAATATTATTGAGTAGCAGTTTTTAACACGTATAACTGAGGTTAAAATTTTCATCAGGATGTGGGAAATTCTTCCATCCAAGTAATTACAGTATTTTCACCAAACTTCGATGATTGATGAAATACTGTTTGGGGAGTTGATTCCTTGAAAATAGTTTAATCGAAGTGGGTGGCGTCAATTAAATACCATTTCAGTTTATTTTTATTAACCTAGTGTAATTGCATGCATGTCAATTTTATGTTAATCAGGAACAACATACTAATAGCAACTGAAGTTTTGGATTTAAATATATTAGAAATTAATTTACTTTACCTCAGTGTGATTCGAACCGATGCCATTGAAGATTAGAATTTTGCGAGCCACCACGTTACCACGTTATACTGAAAGAGTTTTGTGTGTGTGTGTGTGTGTGTGTGTGTGTATACAGTATATGTTAGAGTAAGATTGTGAAACTAGTGATTTTATGAAACCTAGGTTACGTTAGGTTAGGGTGAGTCATTATCTACTTTTTGTCAATTTTGTATCATAGTATAAATTACGCGATTTTCCTGATAATTTCAGGAATTTCATGAAATCACTAGTTCCACAATCTTACTATAACATATATAGCCTATTCTTTTACATCAACAGAATTACTCTTAAACAAACAGAAACATTTAGGGAATTCATAACAACACTAAACCACTCCACAGATACATCCAGGCTATACAAGACTATAAACAGCACTACCCACTCTAACAGCGGCATTCACACCTCATACGCCGCTATCTGTCGCAGCCAAAATAATATCTCAACATATACAGAACAAGCTAACATTCTAGTTAATCACTACGCAAAGATAAGTCACTTAAACAGAGACGACAACCAGAAACAGGCAGACAGACAAACAGCCAGACACAAGAAAACCTACAGACTCGACACGATCATTACACCCTTCAATACAGACCAGACCACCAAGATCATCAAAAACATTAAGAATTCGAAGGCTACTGGACCAGACAACATATCTAACATACACTTTAAACAATTGGGCCCACAGGCAATACTAGCTCTCACAAACATCAGTACATATTCATACCGACACTGTATTATTCCTAACCTATGGAAACAAGGTAAAATTATCAGTGCTGGGCAAGTTCCGCATACCTTCCGCACCTCCGCACATTCGCACTGCGCGGAAGTGCGAAATGGTGTGCGGAGGTGCGGTGTGCGGTCACCTCGGTAAAAAGGTGCGGAGGTGCGGGTGCGGAAGGTGTGCAGATTGGTCCGCACACCCGTTCGCTGAGAATAAAGTAATATAGTATTAGTATAAAATAAAATTAAATGATATTGTATTCTAGTAATTTTCTGACCTCTCATAACAAAAAATGACTTTATTGTATTAAAACTTTATTTTCACAATTAAATATTAAATAAAAGTTTATAAAAGCATTAATATATTAATGGAAACTTATATATTTCCTTGCGATAAAACTTTATATATGTAAATAGGGTGCAGGTGCGGGTGCGGTTGTGCGGAAGTGCGAAAACTTAGAGGTGTGCGGAAGTGCGGGTGCGGAAGAGGCTAAAGTGCGGGTGCGGAAGTGCGGGTGCGAACCTCCCATTTGGTGTGCGGTTGCCCAGCATTGAAAATTATTACATTAATCAAACCAAACAAAAATCCAACAGAACCAGCTTCCTATAGACCCATTACTTTACTATGCACACCTTCCAAAGTAACAAAGACTAATCTTACAAATCACCAACCCACACATACCACTATCGCCTACTCAACATGAATTCAGACCTCACCACTCAACCACGACATTACTCACTAACCTCACGCAGCACATCATGGATGGCATCAACTCCAGACGACCAGCTCAACGTACACTATTAGCAACAATAGACATTAGTAAAGCATCTGATGCTATCCCACGCTTCCCTCTCATAAACAAAATACTCAACACAAACATGCACAATAACACCAAAGGGTAGCTGAGCAACTATCTTTCAGGAAGATACTCACGTGTCACATTTAATGGCAAGTCATCCAAAAACAAGCTTTTTCCGAACGGGGTCCTCAAGGCTCTGTTCTCTCACCAATACTGTTCAACTTATACATGCATGACATTCCAACACCCATAGATAACAAGCTTACCTTATCATATGTAGATGACATCATTCTAACATCCACCCACAACAACATCGACACCGCTACAAATAACCTACAAATATACATAAACAGTATACAAGACTGGCTCACACACAATAGACTCAAAGTAGCGCCCACAAAATCAACCATCACCTTGCTAACAAGCAACAAAAGAACACCAGATAACTCCACAGCTTATACTAAACAACACCAACATTCCACACACTCACAGGACCAAAATACTTGGGATCACATACAACACATCATTATCTTTTGCAAACAACATTCAGGACATTAAAAACAAATGTACGTCAAGACTTAACACGCTTAGGGTACTAACAGGTACAAACTTTGGACACCAACAGGAAACAACAGCACTCATATAGTCATATACAAACTATATTCGCTCAGTTATGGACTATGCTAGCCCATTCTGGGCACCCATTATCTCAAACACAGACATAAACACCTTACAGACGATACAAAACAACGCACTTCGTATCATTACAGGATGCACTCAAACAACACCAATAGAATACCTGCACACAGAAACAAAAATACTGAAAGTTAGGGAACATTTAGACATGAGGGGAACACAATTCATGGCAGCAGCGACAACTAACCCATAACACCCTTGCCACTACATGTACAATCATGCACCAACACCTCGCACCATTAAGGTAACACCAGAAAGACATTATAACCAAATACTCCATTCCATACCACGCCCCACAGACATCACACAGTACAGAAAACACACACACACACACACACACACACACACCTAACCCCACAAAGCACTGACACGACTCGGTCCGAATGCAGTCCTAGGTGCGAAGCCGCCACCCATTGACAGGTCAGAGACCAGCCTGAGCAGATCGGATCGAGTTAACTTAGCACGATTCCGATGTGGACATCACCCCAACTTACGGACATATAAACACAGACTAGACAACTCCATAGACGACACCTGCCACCTGTGCCAGGACACACCACAAACAATTGAACACATTATGACAGACTGTACCGCTCTAGCACAACATAGAACACAACACAACATCACTAGTACGCTGAACCTCTGGTCCACTCCGGAGAGGGCGATCGGTTACCTGCGTGCCGCCGGCTTGCTCGATCAAGGTGGGCTGATCGGCTAAACAACAACAACTCTTTTACATTGGTTTCACTATGTATATTTTAATATGTATACTGTTCCTGTTTGTATATATATGTATATACAGTATATATAGATATATATAAATGAAAGATAAATCATCAAGAGTCCCACATGAGTCACTGTTCATGATTTTAAATAGGAATTAATCATCAGGAGTGTTTTGATGACTGACCGTTTATAATCTCGATGAAAATTCTAGTCTCAGTGTATAAAAGTGACACGTGGTAACTGAATCCGCAAAACAACAACAAAGCGTATAACCAGTGGTGTAGTGCTGTGGGAACGCGTGAGAACGGCGTTCCCTTACTTTTTTTGGTAGACGGAACGGCGTTCCCTCACTATTTCAAATAAATCCGAACTTACAAATCTCTAACGTCATGAAATTTTAATTCCCACCCCTAGGAGAAATATGAGAAAGAATCATTAACTGCTTCATTTCTTTTAGCTTCGACTGAGGCAATGCTAGCCTATAAAGATCTGGTGAAACAGTCACCACGGCGTACCAGTTGTTAACTTTTTTTTAGTTAATCATTCCAGTTGTTAGCTATTTTTATTGATCGTACTGGATGTCGTATATCTAATGACACTGGAAATACTGCATCTTCAACCTTGGAATATATCCTAATATCCAGCGCATATGACCTCAAAATATCCCTGAAATTGGTCAGATTTCAAAAGATTTCCCGGGGGGGCTTACAGTGCCCCCGGATCCCCAGCTGTATGGGCTCGCCGCGCTCGCCATTGTCCCCCCCGCATCTGAGTAACACTCAAAATGCGTTCCCTCACTTCTTTATTTAGCACTACACCACTGCGTATAACGAATTTTCTTTGCAAGAACTGTCACTGAATTTTTTTGTTTTTAAGTTGAATTTTTATTATTAACTGTTTTCTGGTGTGTTATTCTTGACCTGTTTTTTCTAAGCTTTATCGTTATGCACATAAATAAAAGTGTTGCCTGTTTTGCAGGATGCATTTTTTCAGACGTGATTTTTGTAGGCAACTCCTTTTTGTTTTAAAACCCAAATTTTGCACAAAATTAGCGCTTACCCTACCTTTTGAAGAGAATTTTTTAAATCAGTGAAAACTAAACATTTACTTTAAGCCAACGAACCACTTACATTTCGAGTGCAGCTTCACAAATTTGGTCTCACTCACTGGCTTTTCATAAAGTATAAAATGTTGTACAAGCGTGGTCTGATTAGATCCACGAAATTATTTATTATTTTTACCACAAACAACGCAAATGGTAAAATAACTTAAATTTTGATTTTGCGTGGTGCTACCGACAAGATGCGTGATGCTGGGCGGAACTTAAAACTCGACGAATCAGCTCCGTCCAGCGTCACGCGGAACGGACAGCTTACTCAACTGAACAACTTTATGACCACATAAACTTTGCTTTTTTTTTGTAGTGAACGAATTTGTTCGATGTTTACATCAAATTATTCAGGACGACGTCTTTTACTTTTTGGTGTAAAGTGCGTGTGGTGTAGTTTCTTCCGAAAAGGTTATATATATATATATATATATAATATATAGCCTTCAGAAGAGTCGCCCGCGAAATGAAGCTGGTCGGCGTCAAAAAAGATTTGCAAATTTAAGTATTTCTTAATAATTACTTTATTGTTTAACAGCAAACATTGTGGGCGTGGAGAACCGTTTTCCTTATATCTGTCTTCGTTTATTCAATAACGGTTACAGTTTATGTCCTTTTCATAACGACTGAAGTTCAACCCTGGAATGATCCAAAACCAAGTTGCACGAAACTGAAAAATGGTATGTGAACGCTTCTCCCATTTGGCAGTAGAATTAATTTTAATAAGAGATCGACTCAGGATTTCGGTGTTTTACTGAATAAAGCGCTTGAACAGCATATTCTTTTTACTTGTTTCAGTAACTGTAGTGGTTGAAGGATTTTAAAATAGACAAGAGCTAATTATTATCATTGTTCTATATATACTCAAGGATTCGAACCCACAACCTTTCAGTAGAAGGCGAGGACGCTAGCCAATACGCTACGACGGGCTAAAAGTTAATACAATCTGACGGATATTTCATTGTCCTAAGAAATGCATAACGCTTTTGCATTCAGATGCGTCTTACATATTAACCCTCCCGCACTCGAGCTAATGACCAGCATTTCATTCAAATTATCTGGTGCAACGCTAGGGTCCCATAGATGGAATATCTTGCGTGAATGCACACGATTTTGTATAATGCAAAATTACCCCACCAGGATTCGAACATACCACCTCTTCAGTAGAAGGTGAGGCCGCTAGCCACTCCACTATGACCTGATTAAAGTTAATGCAACCTGACACACATTTCATCGTCCGAGGAAATGCATAAAGCGTGCATGTTCACGCATGTTCATTTGAATGAAATACTGGTCATTAGTTCGAGTGCGGGAGGGTTAATACATAAAACACCTCTGCTGTCGAAAGCATTTTGAACGATAAAATTAATCACTCCAAATTAATCACGTTAAATTGAAAATACAAAACTCACAGTATCATTTAGTCACAGTATCCTTTAAAGCAGTGCTGTCCAACTTCTATAAAGCGCGGCCAAGATGTTGCCTATAATCATACACTGTTGGTTAATACGACTTAGGAACCCGCTGAATGTTGTTCTCCCTACTAGAACTGACAAAATAGGGAAGAAAATTCAGAAATTAAATTTGGCAAACGTCCATTCCGCGGGTCGCAGGTTGGACAGCGCTGCTTTAAAGAGTAACCTTTATATAGCGGTCAATTTATTGGAAAAGATTACAGTTATATAACATTATTACACGAAAAGAAAGGCCTATTTATTTAATGTAATTATTTAATTACAGATGACAAAGAATTCCCTAATAATGAAAAATCTACCAAGGATATAAAAAGATTTTAAAAGAACTATAAAAAATGACTGAGTGATACCAACAATTAGTCTGTTAGACTCTCGTGTGAAAGAGAGATGCTACCGTGCGTTCAAATTTAACAAACAAATATGCGTTTAGTGGGAAACTTGACTTGATCAACTATAAAGAAATATCTTGCACTTCGGCCTCTTACATTAAGGTTTAGAATTTTGGTCCCCACTTTTGTGATTAAATTAAAATCAGTTTAATTTTATGTTTGAAGTGTACGATTTTGAAGGCATTATTGACTTCATTTTGAAGTGGTGTTGTGTAGTAGTAGTATGGTAGCGCGCATTACAACACCCTATCACAGTGGTCGGCGAACAGGGGTAAATTACCCCAAATGGGGTACATTTAAAACGTTTGGGGGTAATGCGTGCGGTATGAGAGACCATATGCAACAATTTTAAGAGCAATTGGCTTGTTTTTGTTTACTTTGAAGTCTGGGGGTAATTTCATTTTACTCAAATAGATTTTTGGGTAATACCCAAAAAAGTTCCCCGACCCATGCTCTATCAGGACTTCCTCTACCATCCCATTTGATAATTTCTAATTTATGAACTCGAACTGTATACCATAATAGTCAATGGTTACGAATCCGGTTGCTTCGTAATTATTACAGTTCTAAGTTACGAACCACTTATTTTGTTCACTGGATCGCCTCAGAATTCGTTTTCCACGTGTATCCCGCGAAGCCAACGAATTTTATCATATGAATGAATCAATTCCTGTTTTTTGAAGTTAGGAATAGAGTTTCTTCGCTTTCTGTAGCTGTAGTGGCGACTTGAGCACCGTTCTCTCCACATATGACCCTTATGATGATGTACAGGCTGTGAGCTACTTCGAAAATTATTAATTTTTTAAGAAAAATAAAAAATATGTTACTGAATTCTTTTTATTTGAGTTAACTCATGTCTTTGTAATGTCATAATAATAAATACCTCATTTTAAATAAAATAAATATAGCGTTACTTTGTAGAACATTCGCAAATATTGAGACATTATCAACTCGTTTCAGTTTGACAAAAAATTGGAATTCTATGAGTAGTACATTGAAGGAATTGTATTATGGTTATTTTTGTTCACTATAATTTGGATTCCAATTTTATGTTTTCAAACGGTGTTTCTTCTTATTTTACTTAATTTAGACAGTATGATTTTGGGCTACGTCGTAGACTCGTAGGCAAAGCTGGGCACTTGCGGTTTTTTTGCGGTACTGCGGTACTACCGCACTACCAAACCGGTACCGCATAACGCAGTACCGCAAAGGATCGCTGAAAGTACAGGCTGTACTTTCAGCGATCCTTTGCGGTACTGCGTTATGCGGTACCGGTTTGGTAGTGCGGTAGTACCGCAGTACCGCAGTACCGCAAAAAAAAACGCAAGTGCCCAGCTTTGCCTGAGTCGTAGGCAATGTCGTAACACCGTTTCCAGTTGATCAGCGAAGTTAAGCGACATTGGGTCTCGGTAGTAGTTGAATGGAAGACCGTCCTCTGCATCCAAACTATGTAGCTACCCGTGGTTCGAATCGATCGTAAAGCTTTAGTAGGTCCCCTCCGTCATTAGATATTGCGAAAGAGGTTAAACAACCCCATCATTATATAACATCGAACAGCGATTCTGAGCAGTCAGAATCGTAACCTTCGTCAATTTTTGTCCAATACCCACCCACTAAACTAGATATTTATACCCAAATACTTTAACACTATTTTTTATAATAAAATTCATTAAGTTTCTAAATTTTCTAATCACTATTTGTGTTCAGAAGCTGTATATTTATAGAAATTCTCATCAGCACACGTTGTTTTGATATAACGCAAAATAATTTCAGGCGTGAGATGCAACATCTATCTTTTTTATACAGTTGATGAACCAAAACACAATTAAATTCTTCGTTCATGAAGTTAATGCGTAACTTTACATCGCTCCACGGTTTGTTTAGACACCATCTGGTTAACAATCGCAGAAAATCCTTCTGTTAGGATAATCACCCACAGTGTCATTATAAAGTTCTAAACCCCTTTTAACATGGCTTCAGAATGTTGATCAGCTTACGCACTTCGTCCACCGTCAAAGTAACATAATTCCCCTTTTGATCTACAAATATACCCTGTTTGCGTACAATTTATGATGATGATGATGATGATGATGATGATGAGGTATATATGTAGAAGAGCTACTACGCTTAAGATCCGTTACTACATTGTATAAAACAATCCTAGTCCACTGTTTTTTATAATTTACAAGCTGAGATCTCTTCCAAATTCAGATTTACTACTCTCTCAATACTATTCTTCTTCTCATCTCATGCATTACACCATCTATGTACGTATTAAACAGCCATGGCGATATCACATAGCCCTGTCGTACTCTAACTCTTACGCAAGCACTGATGTTGATAAGGCGCTTTGTATAAGTACCTGTTCACAGGATTATGTAGCTTATTACCCATTCAAAGAGCATTCACCTTCATCAAATATGTACACCATCGTTATAACAACAGACTGCCCAGGGATTTTATACGCAAATCTAACTATACAATAGAAACTGCAGAAATGCAGTCTCTTTCAAAGGAGCAGATATATGGAATGCAATTCCTATGGATATCAGGCAGACTTCATCACTAAATGTATTTCGGAAAATCACCAGAAAAGCACTCCATTAGGTCCTACTGATACACATCAGTAGGAGCTAATAGAGTGCTTTTTAGGTTCACTATTGCAATTTTTACCTTTAATTTCGTAATCCATTATTTTTTTTCTTTTTTATTAAACAACATTTATTTTTTATTAAACAAACCTTTAAATCATTTAATTTAAAATTATGTAACATTTTGTAAACTTTGTAAACTGTAAATAAAATAAATTACATTTATTTTACAGGTTAGTTTCACGAGTTACAGGTTTATTTACGGGTTAATTTCACAAGTTACAGGTTTATGTACAGGTTAGTTTCACAGTTATTTATGTAATTGTAAATTGTAAAATTACTGTATTTATTTTATCAATAAACGTTATTCATTATTCAATATTTACTAATATTATTATTTTTTTGTTGTCTCTATTACTATTACTTGGCACTTGCACTATTTTTATGTAATAAGGTAAGTGCCATTAATTTTGCCTAAAAAGCTTCCATGCTTGCAAGGTTATATTCAGATGAGAGTACTGTAAATATATTAATGTCATAACAAATATTTAAAAATTGTAAAACTCTGTCACTCATATTCTTTTCTAAACAAAGTTTTGAATTTGTGTGATGTGTAGAGAGTGTCATGGTAAATTAAACCATAGCTGATTTGGTGCTATGCCTTATTCAACCATGATCAACCGAAAATAGTATTTAATTAGAAAAAAACAAAAAAAATAAATAAATTTTAAGATTGAAAAGCATTCAGTTATTCAATATATTAATTTTTGAAATTAAAAATGGAGGTCACGTGAACTTTCCAATGTAGAGAGATTGATGTACTGTGAAATAAATTGTGGACCTACTATAACCGCCTAACCTAACCTAACCTAACGAGAGTAATTTTTTGTTAAGGATTTCGTATATGCATATTCAAACAAACAACAGATCGTGATAAGTGTTAATTCAAATTAAATATGTAACAATTCCTCCATTTTCACGTTCGACCAACCATTTGCAAAGTCATATATTTTCTACTTGTATACGAGTATATTGCGTAATCCGTGTCATCACACGAAAAAGTTTGGAAACAGACGCGTGTGTTTAATAACCCTTCAGTGCCCATTGGTAGAATTTTCTACCGACAAAATTGTTTGTCATTATTGCATCACTTTTTCTCGTATTCACGTGATCTTCGGTATGAGTCATTGACATGACGCTATCTAAAAGATCGCGTCTTGTCAATGACTCATACCGAAGATCACGTGAATACGAGAAAAAGTGATGCAATAATGACAAACAATTTTGCCGGTAGGAAATCCTACCAATGGGTACTAATGAGTTAAGGATAAAGATTCCTGTGAATGTATTTGTGAAGTGCAAAGTGTTTATTTTTAATAAATGTCCATATTTATTTTGCTTTTTGTATATTTGAAAATAAATTAATTTGGTATCATCTCCTTCGCTTCTCCTTCTTCTGTAATTGCCAATGTAATTGCTATTCCAACTGCTGTCCTCATTCGAGACTTCAATTGTCGTTTCAGTTATTTAATGTTATTGTTAAACAGGTGTTTCAAAAAGTTCGGAATCATAGGAAAATTTACTTTTGAATTATATTATTATATATATATATATATATATATATATATATATATATATATATATATATGTGTGTGTGTGTAGACATTAAAAATATTTTCTATGATTCCGGACTTTTGAAACACCCTGTATATTAGCACTAAGGATAACAAATGCGGTTCTTGAAACGCGTTGGCCACTTGAAATAAAGTGTGTGTGTGTGTGTGTGTGTGTGTATATATTTTTTTTTCAGGAATAACCACTCTGAAATAAGATGAAAAGGGAGACAGCAATAAAGTGGGAAACTTGGAGAGTGTGGGATTCGAACCCGTCGCCTGGTTTCGGAGTCAGCATGGTACCACCAATCACACCAATCCAGAACCCCACATAATATAAAACATCAAAAAGAATTTGAAGAAATAACCAAAAGCTAAAATGCAAAAGTTTTCGTCCATTTATTTACAAAATTATTGAATACTTTGTGTGTCTACCTTACGCTTTGTGTGTCTACCTTCGTCATGTGACGAAAAGGACCTACGGCTTTAAGTGAGGTCTGAACCAGGGATCCCCCTCTTCAACTACTGAATAGAACCAACGTCGCTTAACCTCGTTGATCAAATGGCAAGTGATGTTGCGACGCGTGTACATCGTAGTTGAAGCGTATTTACGCTGTACACTGTATTACATTTGTTGAAGAACCTAACCTTTAATCTAGGAGTAGGGGTTAGATTGGTTTCAGAAGGAATAGGCTGTTTTGAATCTCGTCCTGGTCTTGATAAGATGACTGCTGGTTTTCTTTGATTTTTTGCTATTTCAACTGCGTCGACCTTTGTCTATTTTCAGATATAATTGTCAACTATGAATTTCGTGGCGTAATTACTAACAGGAGGGAGTACAATGCAGTTGTCATTATTCAAATCGTGGAAAAATATGAGTAATGTAATTTTTATTGGCGTTCATTTGTTTTGCGCATTTGCATTTCTTGAACGAGATTTCACTATTAAATAATTTTAATTTGGTTAGTACAACCCGATGTATATTTCGACACATGAGAACACAATATTTTTATGTCTGCATTTGTTTCCCCTACTAACCCCGCTACACTTGAGGCATTACTAGTGTTTCAGTCAAATCTTTTGTGTAACACGGGTAGCACCAACTTTTATGCAAATGGTGCGGAGGTGTGCATGTACAGTAATTCCATATGTCAATAAATATACATTCTCTCTCTCTCTCTCTCTCTCTCTCTCTCTCTCTCTCTCTCTCTCTCTCTCTCTCTCTCTCTCTCTCTCTCATAGATATACAGTATATTATGCAGGAAGCAGGAGCCAAGGGCGAATGTCCGCAAAAACTCCCCCCCTCCCACACACACCCACCAAAGAAGGAGAAGAGAGCCAAATTCAAGGTTCAAAGATTTCGAGATGCCAGGACACTCTATGTAGGAAAAATTGGAGGTCACAGACAGAAAAAAAGTGAATTCAGGAAGGTTGTTCCAGAGTTCACCGGTTGAACAGATGAAAGATTGCGAATACTGGATAACTTTTGTATTAGAGAGTTGGACAGAAAAAGAATGAGAACGTATCGATAGCCTAGCACTGCATGCTCTCCTTAAAGGAGGCATGCAGTTTGAGAGTTCAAAAGAACAGTGTCCGTTATGATAGCAATAATAAAGAGAGCGGGGCGGGGAATTGATGAGACGAAAAGCTTTGATTTCACCCGGTCAAGTCTGTGTGGGTTGAGACACCTAACACATGAGAAGCGTGCTCCATACTCCATATAGAGACAGCAACTGAGTTGGGATGAAGAAACTGCGGAGCTGGTGGAACACACCAAACGTCTTAGAAGCTGGTTTGGAAAGAGAGTATATGTGATCTTTCAGGGAAAGATCACGAGAAAAGGAAATGCCAAGAATATTTAGAGAAGAGGAACGATTGAGTTGTGTATTGCTGAATATAAGGGAATAGTCGTGTGGAAGATTGTGACGAGTAGACAGAGGAAGAAAATGAGATTGAGGCACTGAAAGCCACAAGGTTTCTCTGCCAATCAGAGATAGTAGAAAGATCTGAAGTAAAGTGCACCATGGCATTCCTACTCGAAGCATGGAGGAACTGTTGAGAGGGACGCTTTATAAAGCGGGTGGAGAAGTGAAGAGTGGAATCATCGGCATAGGAGTGGATAGGACAAGATGTGCGACTTAATAGATCATTGATAAATAAAAGGAAAAGAGTGGGTGACAGGACAGAACCTTCAGGAACACCACTATTAATAGCTTTAGGAGAAGAACAATGGTCATCTACAACCGCAGCTATAGATCAGCCAGAAAGGAAATTAGAGATGAAGGCACAGCTAGAAGGATAGAAACCTAGGGAGGGCAGTTTCGAAATTAAAGATTTGTGCCAAACTCTATCAAAAGCTTTCGATATATCTTGCGCAATAGCAAAAGTTTCACCGAAATCCCGAAAGGAGGATGACCAAGAGTCAGAGAAATATGCAAGAAGATCGCCAGTAGAGCTTTCTTTGCGGAAAGAAGAATGTGAGAAGAGAGGTGTTTACGAATCTTCCTATTAAGGATAGATTCAA
This sequence comes from Bathynomus jamesi, assembly GCA_023014485.1. NCBI lineage: Eukaryota > Metazoa > Arthropoda > Malacostraca > Isopoda > Cirolanidae > Bathynomus > Bathynomus jamesi. Next base: position 88,648 of record JAJOZX010001535.1, on the reverse strand, counting down.
AAAGTTAGAAAGGCTAGAAACCAATGCAACTGGACGACAAAAGGAGTGCTGAGAGCGGTCACCCTTCTTTGGGACAGGCTGAATAAAAGCGAATTTCCAACAGGAAGGAAACGTACAAGATAAAAGGTAAATACGAAAGAGTTTGTCTTGGCAGGGTGTCAGCACAGAAGCACAATTCTTGAGAACAACAGGAGGGACACCATCAGGACCGTATGCCTTCCTAGAGTTGAGTTCAAACAGGACAGAAAGAACATCTTCCAAAGAGATTCTAATCTCAGACATAATTAAGTCAGAGGAAGAAGGAGATGGAAGAACAGCTCCAGAAATCTTCTATGGTTGAGTTGGAGACGAAAATTTGAGCGAAGAATTCAGCTTTAGCAGGAGAAGAAACGGCAACTTAGCCGTTGGAATGGAAAAAAGAGGGGGAAAAGAAGAAGTAAAGTTGTGGAGAGGTTCTTGGCTAGATACCAAAAAGAGCGTGAAGAACTAGAATTGGATAGATTTTCACATTTTTGTCCGCTGAAAGAATTTTTAGCGAGTCGAAGAACAGATTTTTGCAAGATTCTGGCCAAAAATATAAGTTAAATGAGAATCAGGAGTTTGGTAGCGTCGGTACCGTCTGAAAGACTCCTCTCTGTTGCGGATAGCATTAGAACAAGCAAAGTTAAACCAAGTTTTTTTGCATTAGTAGTAGGAATAGAATATGGAATGTACGCCTCCATGCCCGAGAAAATCACCTCCGTAATGCGCTCAGCACACTCGGAGAGGCCCCAGCCACGGAAGCCGTAATCATTCCATGGGAAATCAGAGAAGTACTGCCTAAGGATCTCCCACTCAGCAGCGCCAAAATGCCAAAATTTTGGGGTAACTGATAAAAATTGAGAATTTGAAAGAAGGTTGAAGTTTGTAGTTAAATTTTGGTAATGTAAATTAGTTGTTGCAGATAATGTTTATTATGGTTGAAAAATGTATAGACGGATCTAATCGATGTTATCATTGGCATATCTGGGTAGGTTTTAGGTATTAAGAAATTTTGGTAAATCTTAAGGAAATGTCATCACCTGCAAGAGTGTCATCACTTGCAAGGAAATATGGCTAATATACAGAAAAGGACCGCTCCTGGGTTCAGATAATCGACTATACTTTTATAGACCACTTTTGACGATAATTCCAGCTATTAGTAGTTTCTTGTGCAAATACTCAGTTTTAAGTTATGTCCTGTACAAATTTTTGGCCAATGATCTGACAGTATTTAATCACGTGACGAGAAACAGAACACAGTACAAAATATCAACCAACCACTGCCACTCTTTCTTCCTTTGTGGGTGCTGGAGACGCTGTTAGGTTAGGTTTTTTCCATGTTTTAACCCCACATTTTCCCTCTTCTTCAAAGCCCTGCCCACTTTTGTTGGAGGTTCAGTATTCTAGGGGACAGAAGGGGTAACTCCAGAAAAACACACTTGCACAAGGAATGAATATCACCATTGAAAAGAGGAAAAAACACCGATCTAGAAAAACAGATTTATGTCTGAACCCAGGAGCCGTCCTTTTCGCTATAATTACCTGTATTCTTAGCTTAAGTTATGTAGGCTACTTTGGTGACTCTGTAAATAGTTGTATGTTGATTAGCTAACTTAAGATTGACATTTTGCACAATTCTATTATAAAACGTAGCTCACGACTTGGATAACCTCGATAGGCCCCAGTGGTTTCATGTTTTTCAAATGAAACGTAATGTAATTATGTATAAAATATTCCGATATTACATAATTTCAGGCAGACGTAATTGGAGTAGGCCCGTGTAAAGATGTTTGTCCCAACATTAAATGACTCTTATAAATTCTTGGAGGATGAGTATTGAGTAAACACTGCTTGCCTATTTACAATTTAAGAAGATTAAAGAGTGATTTAATCCGCTTAGAGTTATTTTAGACGTTTAGAAGTGAAAGTAATTCAGGTGCATTCAAAACGCCAAAAACTCAAGAAGTACTTTAAATTTAAATGCTTAATATCCAACTGTGCAAACTCAGTTCTCTCTCGCCTTGTTAATATTCGGCATGATGTCTGTTTGGTTCCCCCCCTTAGACTACCCTCCCTGGATCCGCCCCTGTATATACACGCCTCAACTTAATATATACAAAGAATGCTGCATTAATCAGCTTAATCATCATATCCTTTGGAATAACAATCGCTCTTTTTCTCTTTTCTTAACAAACAAACACACTTTATTTCAGACTGAACAGGTACAAACATTATACAAGTGGTCCATAGAAGGGTAAGAAATAGTTGCCTGGAGCACTGACTATGTAGTGAACTACTATGAATAATGAACATACAGTTGCCTACGCCAATGCTTCCAGATTTGAGATCAATAAAATCTATAACCATGGCTTCTATTATCTTATTGACTGAGTCACTAAGTCTAGTGATACATTTAAATACAAAATTACGTATGACACAGTTAGGCACCTTATTGACTACAAACAGCATACTGACACTAGAAGAAGCACCATTTACAAATCTTGGAGTCCTTAATAAACTTCTAAAAATATTATTATATGCAACATACAGTTTTCTCAAATTATACATCCTGTAGTTCCACCACAAATAAGCTGTATACATTGGAGTACAAAAAATTTTGAACAACATCAACTTAAAATTTAATGTACAAATATAAAATTTTCTACTCAAAGTATTTCTCTGAGTATATACAGTAATTGTCTACATTGCCTTAGAATGTTACAGTCATCTCAAAGACAATTAGTTAGTAAGTGGCTCAGATAGTTTGGATCACTTCTGACAGCACCATACCATTGAATTCTCTCTCTGAAACTCTTCATTGTTCTGCTGAACATATCGAGTGGGATCATTTTCAGTTCTTCATCTATCTGCGGCGAAGGGCATTCACATTTGAATAGATGAAACCAGGAGTGTACAATTTGTCACGCAATAAGCCCAAAGCCAAAACTCACATGGAGTTAAATGAGGTGATCTGGCTGGCCACTCGATGGGACCTCGCCGCCCAAGCCATCTTCCTTCAAGGTTCGTATCCAGAATCTCACGGGCATCTGCAAAGTAATGTGGCGGCGATCCATCATGTTGATAAAGCCAATCCTGCCAACGCCATTAGTAAACTGTGGCCAACTTTGTCTTTCAGTACCTGGCAATAGCGTTTTCCATTCATAGTATCTCTCGATATGTCGAAAATTTGATCTTTCGAAGGAAATTTGATCACTGTTGAACTTTTGTCTCATTGTTTCAGCAAACTGCAGCCATCTATCAGAATCATTGTCGTATATGAGTGAGAGTAAATGGGTTTGTAATCGTGGTACCCTTGCGATTTCAATATTTTTGCTACTGAAAATTTCGAAATACCCAATTCCTCTGCGACTTTTCTCGTTGGAGTTATTGGATCGACTTGAAAACTGGCGAGGACATTTTCTTTGATGTTGTTTCCTGTCGCCGTTACTGGCCTTCCGCTTCCTGGACAATCTTTTACTAGGCTCCCTGTTTCCAAAAGTTTGAGCTTCCAGTATCGAAGAGTGGTTGCATTTGGTGGTGGATTATTATCTTTTTCTTGAAATAAACACAAACTTTCTTCACAATTATTATAAGAAGTAGCCAATGATACAAGATACACTTTTTCTTCATTGCTGTATTCCATCCTTACTGACATGGCGCCGATCTGAGTTAGGGCCTAGGGCCTTCCTGTTCTAGTCTAGGGTTATTCCTGGCCTTGTATAGTTGATTTGAAAAATATCGCATACACTGCAGTGATATCATTGGAATTTATTTATTATTAACAAATCATTTGTATGTATAAAATCCTTAAAGATTTTTCTCCCACCATGTAGTTGTTGTTGTTGTTGTTTAGCCGATCAGCCCACCCTGATCGAGCAAGCCGGCGGCACGCAGGTAACCGATCGCCCTCTCCGGAGTGGACCAGAGGTTCAGCGCACTAGTGATTGTGTGTGTTCGTTGTTGTGCTAGAGCGTACAGTCCGTCATAATGTGTACAATTGTTTGTGGTGTGTCTTGGCACAGGTGGCAGGTGTCGTCTATGGAGTTGTCTAGTCTGTTTATATGTCCGTAAGTTTGGGTGATGTCCACATCGGAATCGTGCTAAGTTAACTCGATCCGATCTGCTCAGGCTGATCTCTGACCTGTTAATGGGTGGCGGCTTCGCACCTAGGACCGCATTCGGACCGAGTCGTGTCAGTGCTTTGTGGGTTAGGTGTGTGTGTATGTGTTTTCTGTACTGTGTGATGTCTGTGGGGCGTGGTATGGAATGGAGTATTTCGTTATAATATCTCTCTGGTGTTACCTTAATGGTGCGAGTGTTGGTGCATGATTGTACATGTAGTGGCAAGGGTGTTGTGGGTTAGTTGTCGCTGCTGCCATGAATTGTGTTCCCCTCATGTCTAAATGTTCCCTAACTTTTAGTATTTTTGTTTCTGTGTGCAGGTGTTCTATTGGTGTTGTTTGAGTGCATCCTGTAATGATACGAAGTGCGTTGTTTTGTTGTTTGTAAGGTGTTTATGTGTGTGTTTGAGATAATGGGTGCCCAGCATGGGCTAGCATAGTCCATAAACTGAGCGAATATATTGTTTGTATATGAGTGATGTTGTTTCCTGCTGGTGTCCAAAGTTTGTGCCTGTTAGTACCCTAAGCGTGTTAAGTCTTGACGTACATTTGGTTTTAATGTCCTAAATGTGGTTTGCAAAAGATAATGATGTGTTGTATGTGACACCAAGTATTTTGGTTCTGTGAGTGTGTGGAATGTTGATGTTGTTTAGTGTAAGCTGTGGAATTACTGGTGTTCTTTTGTGTTGCTTGTAAGCAAGGTGATGGTTGATTTTGTGGGCGCTACTTTGAGTCTATTGTGTGTGAGCCAGTCTTGTATACTGTTTATGTATGTTTGTAGGTTATTTGTAGCGGTGTCGATGTTGTTGTGGGTGGATGTTAGAGTAATATCATCTGCATATGATGATAAGGTAAGCTTGTTATCTATGGGTGTTGGAATGTCATGCATGTATAAGTTGAAGAGTGTTGGTGAGAGAACAGAGCCTTGAGGGACCCCGTTCGGAAAAAACTTGTTTTTGGATGACTTGCCATTAAATGTGACATGTGAGTATCTTCCTGAGAGATAGTTGCTCAGCCACCTTTTGGTGTTATTGTGCATGTTTGTGTTGAGTATTTTGTTTATGAGAGGGAAGCGTGGGATAGCATCAAATGCTTTACTAATGTCTATTGTTGCTAATAGTGTACGTTGAGCTGGTCTTCTGGAGTTGATGCCATCCATGATGTGCTGCGTGAGGTTAGTGAGTAATGTCGTGGTTGAGTGGTGAGGTCTGAATCCATGTTGAGTAGGCGATAGTGGTATGTGTGGGTTGGTGATTTGTAAGATTAGTCTTTCTGTTACTTGGAAGGTGTGCATAGTAAAGTAATGGGTCTATAGGAAGCTGGTTCTGTTGGATTTTTGTTTGGTTTGAGTAGTGTAATAATTTTACCTGTTTCCATATGTCAGGAATAATACAGTGTTGGTATGAATATGTGCTGATATTTGTGAGAGCTAATATTCCTTGTGGGCCCAAGTGTTTAAGGTGTATGTTAGATATGTTGTCTGGTCCAGTAGCCTTCGAATTCTTAATGTTTTTGATGATCTTGGTGGTCTGGTCTGTATTGAAGGGTGTAATGGTCATGTCGAGTCTGTAGGTTTTCTTGTGTCTGGCTGTTTGTCTGTCTGCATGTTTCTGGTTGTTGTCTCTGTTTAAGTGACTTATCTTTGCGTAGTGATTAACTAGAATGTTAGCTTGATGTGTGTATGTTGGGATATTATTTTGGCTGCGACAGATAGCCGCGTGTGAGGTGTGGAATGCCGCTGTTAGAGTGGGTAATGCTGTTTATAGTCTTGTATAGCCTGTATGTATCTGTGGAGTGGTTTAGTGTTGTTATGAATTCCCTGAATGTTTCTGTTTGTTTTTCTTTGAGTTTGTTGTTTATTTCTGTGTTGAGCTGTTGTATCTGCTGTTTTATGGCTTCTGTGTGTGGTGTTTGTGTGCTATATTTGAGGTTGTTACGTTGCCTTATGAGGTGGGCTATTTCTCTAGTGTAATTTGGGTTGTATTTCCTAATGTTGCCCTTGGGTATGTATTTGTTTGCATTATTGATAATTGATTAAATGTCTTGAGTGTTGTATCGATGTTTATGATGGGTGTGCTGTTTAATGTGGTGAATTGTTCCTCAGTCTGTATTTTGAACTGTTCCCAATCAGCTTTCTTGTAATTTCTGTAAGTGTGCCTAAGGCTGTTGGGGCAGAGTGTAGAATGTGTTGTAATGATGATGGGCAGGTGGTCTGATGACAGTTGTTTTTCTTCTCCATTGTGTATGTGTTGCTAGTGAGGGGGAACAGAACGTTATGTCTGGGGAGGAGTTTGAGTATCCTGCTTGATGTGGTATGTGTGTATGTTCTTCTGTATTGTTAAGAATGAAGAGGCTGTTTAGTTGTGTGGCTATGTTGGCGCCTCTGGTGTTGTTTTGGTTGTGCAGGTACCAACTAGTGTCTTTGGCGTTGAAGTCTCCTCCTAAGATGACATTAGTGAGAGAGGCAAGATTGTGTAACTGTGGATTGTAATTGGCTGGCACCTGAGGTGAACTATCTGTGGGATGTAAATGTTGATTAGTGTGGTGTTGTGTTTTGCGCGTGTTTTAATGTTAACTGCCTGTATTTCTATCGTGTTATCTGCTTGGATTGTGTTTGTAATGTTTTGGGTAGCATCAGTGTAGCTAATGCTTTTACGTATGTAAGTGATGAGTCCACCCCCGTTACCCCAGTACGATCTTGACGGATCGCCGTGAAGTCAGGGATGGTGGGTGTTTTGTGTGTGCGTTTTAGTTTTGTTTCTTGTATAAGTGCTATGTGAATGTTTTGTTTGTGTACGAATTCCCTAAGCTGCATGATTTTGTTTGTGAGGCCATCTACGTTGTACTGTAATATGTTAATATTATACTTCTGTATGTGTCTCATGGTGCTATTGTGTCTATGTCTTTGTGTATGGTGACATGTGTAAGTTGTAGTGGGGCCTGGATTAGTCTTAATGTCGCCAGAGAGTAAGAGTAGTTCGGGGAGCACGCAATTGTTCCCTGTAATTGAAAAAATAGCACGCTGAGAATAGGTCCGGCCCCGGGAGCCGATCAGCACTCTGACCGTGCCACGCAACAGGCCGTCGACTGCCAGTCTGGCCAACCGTAGACAGCCCGCTGCACGGAGATTTGAGGAAGTAGTCCTTGGTTCTCATAATCGTAATATGACTTTTAGTAGGATTGTATTTTATGTCGTTATCCTTCCCATACATTTTACAAACTTTCAGAAGTGTGCTGAGTCATTTTACAGATGGAGAAATAAGCACTAAACTGATATATTGTTCTTTTTAGTTTTTTGGTTTGTTAAGATATTTTCGTCAGCCACAAAAGTTAATTATGATAACTAAAATTTTAACATTATTTTTTGGTGTAAAATTTACTTTAATCTATACTGTGGTCTTACTTAGAAAAATATAATTCAAAAAAGTTTCTATGTATAATTTTTAACTAAATCGCAAATAGTTTTCGCTCTGGGGCTTTGAGTTTCCTCTACAGAAAGTGCTAAACAAAGCGTGAATGGACAATACTTACAAATGGTGTTAACATTGATATGGCCTGCATGATGATGATGAGGGCCCAATAATGTGTTTTTAGATTATGGTAATGGGCACAAGTTACATGGAGTTAAATTAGATATTGAGCTCTAGTTACTAAATTGTAGATGATAATCATAATAAGGTTTTCCACCGTAACAAATTGGGTTATTTTGTGCCAATTAATTGGGAGTTAAATTTGAATGTGGGAGTGTAATCAAGTCATAAGGAAAATAGAAATCATTCCCAAAGTAAAGTTAAAAGATTGGCAAGCTCGGGTAACATTGTATCTTCTTGGTATTAAGACTGTTCTGTTATATAAAATTATTTTTTATTCGGGTATTATTAGCCTGGGGTAGCATCGGGGGAGTCCATCAACTCTATGGGATCACAGTTCTAACTGATTGAAGTAGCATAGTCACAAATCCGTGGCGTTATTAATTATTATCATTATTATTACTTCAATTATACAAAGGAATACAAACGACGCCAAAGAGCAATAGACCGGCTGGTCCCTACGAGGCTGTCTATTTAAGAAGGAAGGTTAAGACTCACTCAGCCCGCCCGGGCAGAGCTGGGCACTTGCGGTTTTTTTTGCGTTTTTTTGCGGTACTGCGGTACTGCGGTACTACTACCGCACTACCAAACCGGTACCGCATAACGCAGTACCGCAAAGGATCGCTGAAAGTACAGCAGTACCGCTACCGCATTCAAATTTCCCGCGGTACTTTCCGCGGTACCGACCAACACGGTAGTACCGCAGTACCGCAGTACCGAAAAAAAAACGCAAGTGCCCAGCTCTGGCCCGGCCCGTCACTTAAGAGGTGTAAGAAAATTTAAAGAGTGAAAGTTTTAAAGCAAAGCAAAGAAGAGAGATTTGAATGGAAAGAAAGACAGTCAAAGATACAGTCGTGACCAAAGGTTACAGTGCAAAAAATAGCTTAAATTTGTCATTGTCTGAGTTATTACTGTTTTTCTACTTGGTTTATGATAATTTCTATAATTCTGTCATAAATGTATAAATCTATTACGTTGTGAGTTGTCAGACGACGCTCTCTCTGTTGTTTATTAATGAACGGTTTTTTAGCTGGACAACACGATTTAAGACCAGCTTGCAGTAGACGCCTTCTGACAGATCTGTCACTGAGATGACATCCTGTTGATTCATTCGAGTCATGAGTGAGACTTTTAATGATGATCTTCGATTGTTGATACACTTCCTTATGAGGATGCGGTCTTCACGAGCAGATGTCAATCTTTGTCGTCCAGATCTCTTTTTTGGGACGACCAAGATTGACATCCGCTCGTAAAGACCGCATCCTCATAAGGAAGTGTATCAACAATCGATCATCACCAAAAGTCTCACTCATGACTTGAATGAATCAACAGGATGTCATCTCAGTGACAGATCTGTCAGAAGGCGTCTACTGCAAGCTGGTTTTAAATCGTGTCGTCCAGCTAAAAAACCGTTCATTAATAAACAACAAAGAGAGCGTCGCCTGAGATGGTGCAATCAATTCAAAGAGTGGACCCCGGAAGACTGGAGAAAAGTAAATTTCTCAGATGAGTCGTCTTTTCATGTTTTAATGACAAATCTCTAGTACGTCGACGAACTGGTGACCGATTAAAGAATGTTGCATTCCTATCACGGAGTGGGACGGATGTATATTCTTGAAAAGAATACAACCTTCAACTCCAAAATCTATTGTGAAATATTAAAAATAGGATGCTACCTTCCGCAAATGAATGGTACCCAAATGGTGATTACTTCTCAATTTTGTATTATTTTCATGGATGTCCTTAAGCTTTTGGCCATGACTGCAAAGTAAAAATTCTACAACGTCTCTACCCACTAACAAATGCTTCTAACTGAGGGTTTAAGGCAAGATAAGCATCTAGTCTCTTGTTTAAAGCATTCGACCGAATTACTTTGAACTACGCTGGCTGGCAATCCATTCCACAAATTAACTATACGATTGAAAAAAAATGTTTAGCTTCATTAGAATTAAAATGTTTACCCATTAATTTGAAACCATTACCGCGAGTTTTGTCAGCATTTCTGAAGGTGAAATATTTTTCGGCGTCGACATTATCAAAACTTTTAATCATTTTAAACACTTGGATCAAATCTCCTCGAACACGATTTTCCATGAGTAAGAATATAGTTAACGTTTCTAAATGGGCAGCTTATGATTTGATTCAAAGTCTAAATCTAAGTTTTCTAAGTTTCTAATTCTAGTTTAATAAATGTTTATGATAAAAGATAGCAAGAAGAGTTTATATAATTGTTGCACGAAATTGAGTTATGTGGCAATGCTTTGTCGTAGTGACCAACAGACATATATGGGACAGACTCGCTATTCATCACTAAAGCTTAAACCGAGGATTCAAGATCTTCGTTTTAAGTCATTTTCTATTGGTGAAGCTCTAGTTACCGCGTTCTATTGGTCAAAACAATGGCTCAACACACACTGCAATACACTTCCAACAGCAAACATTTTTGAGTGAAATGACTTCTTGTTAACGACAGACATAGACTATATGGGACAGACCTACTATCAAAGCCTACTACAGTAGTAAGCTTTGTTACTATCCAGCCTTAATCCGTGGGATTCGAGACTGCTGCTTTAGACTTCATCGAAACACTTATATTCATAATATAATTATAACTTTTAAATTGAAAACATTCATTATTATTATTATTATTATCATTATCATTATTTAATAAATGTTTACGATAAAAGATAGCACACGAAATTTTTTCTCCGAAAGTGGAACGATCCCGTAAAAATCCCCGGGAGTCACTCATTAATTATCAGCAATTTAATATTTTAAAATTATACCTTGGTTACCTTGGTTTAGCTTCCGCCCGAATTGTTCATTCTGACGAAGATCAAGCTTGTCACTCCACCTTAGACCTCAGTTTAACGTGGAATCCGAACCACGCCCCACCAGCAGCCTAGCGTCTTAACCACTAGACTACCCAGAATACCCATTTATCTACGGACCAATTTTTTTTATTGTGTGGAAGGATGAACAGCTCGGTTTTGCTGCGCGCCGCCTGTCGTCACCGGGTCTCGATCCCGGGGCCGATGGATTCGTAGTCAGCGAAGCTAACCACTGCAAAACTAAAAGGTATGAGTCATGTGAAAAATATTTCTTTCTATCCACATTTGTGGCAAAAGATAAAAATACACAAAATAAATATTCTTGATTTTACTAAACATATTCTTGCTATAATGTTTGCTATAAGTATATCTTTACTTTAGATGTGATTGGACAGACAACTACGTTTTTTCTTCTTCTAGAATAGTGGGTTCTTAACCTTTTACTACCATGCCCCCTCTAGAATTGGTTCTTCCCTCCACGCCCCCTTGGAGGGGATACTTTGCATTTTTCATAAACTTCTCAATATTAGCCCATGCCTCGTTAAGAGAATAACAAATACATTAGTGTTTTTCCCCAAGGATCGCGCCCCCCCCTGGAATTACCTAGGGGGCGCGCCCCCAGGTAAGAACCACTGTATCTAGATCGATGAAACATTCTGAGACATTTTCAACAAATAATTGGTGACCAGATATTTTAATTGAGGAGATATAGCGATTCACTGTAGGTGCTTTCGATATGACAGAAAAAAACGTAAACAATAACAGGTAAAGAGGGGTTGCGTGCGCACCCTTGTTCCCCCGCTTCCTCTGCGTACCAGCTTCGTATGTTTTTAATGTACTGCAGGTACGGTTTGAGGGCGGTTTGAAGTTTGAATGGTGAAACGGGTAATGACTTCTAACGGGCGGAGGGTAAAGGTATAAAAATTAGTGCCCATGAAGGTCTCTGATCCAAACTAACCCGAGTTCCGCGAACGGTGCCAACTGTGCCAATTAGCGTGCCAACGTAACTCCGCTAAAATCTATTTATAAATCGCCAAGCTGATGGTACTCCGAGGGATGGGGGTAATGAGTGCCAGCATAATCTGTGTCTGTGTATAAAGTGAAGGTGCCAGTGTAAAACAGTGAACCGTTGACTAAAAGACACGTTCATCTCTATAACAAGTTCCTTGATTTGACTGAAGTGCAAATTCATTGTCCGTTCCTATACATTTTGTATAGGAAGTGCCAACTTCTCCCGTTCACTACTAATATTAACTTCTATAATGGATTCAGAAGAAAAAACTGACTTACAACTTGCGCAACGACACTCCACAATGGGTGAGTTCATTCACTTTTGAAAGGGGCTCGAATACCTTAAAATATAGATCGCGATAAAAGGGTCAACCTGATTAATTTAACTATAGTCAGGTGTGAAGGTTTAAATTCACTGTTACTTTGACTAACACAGACCATTGGTGCTTTCAGTGGTACCAAACTACGTACAAAAGACTCGTCGGTACTTTGTTCCTCTATTTGTTTAGCAATGCTTTTGCGAGCTGCTCGTACCCTGAAATGGGCGTACGGGTGGAATGATGCTGCGTGTGAAAATATGTTTAAATCTCCATACTTCCACTTAAACTATAAATGCACAGATGACTATAACTATATATTACGCGCCTCGGTGGTGTTGTGGTTAGCGTCGCTGACTACGAACCCATCGGCCCCAGGATCGAGACCCGGTGACGGCAGCCGACGCGCAGCAAAACCCAACTGTTCATCCTTCCACACGATAAAGAAAGTGGTTGGTAGATAAATAGGTACCCTGAGTGGCCTAGTGGTTAAGACGCTGGGCTGCTGGTGGGGCGTAGTTCGGATTCCACGTTAAACTGTAGGTCTAAGATGGAGTAAAAAGCTAGACCTTCGTCAGAATGAACAATTCGGGCGGAAGCTAACCAAAGGTTACCAAAGGTTATATTAGTGTAAGGATGAGTAACCAAAGAACCACAAATACTGTTGGCAAATAGGGAAAATATATTAAGCTTCCGCCCGAATTGTTCATTCTGACGAAGGTCAAGCTTTTCACTCCACCTTAGACCTACAATTTAACGTGGAATCCGAACCACGCCCCATCAGCAGCCCAGCGTCGTAACCACTAGGCCACTCAGGGTACCAATTTATCTACCAACCACTTCCTTTATTGTGTGGAAGGATGAACAGCTGGGTTTTGCTGCGCGCCGGCTGCCGTCGGGTCTCGAACCCGGGGCCGATGGATTCGTAGTCAGCGACGCTAACCACTACACCACCACTACACTTCATATATATGAAGGGCGGGGCCCCCGAGGTGGAGGTTACAAAACTCCAACGCTTCATATTTTGACGGGTGAGGAAGGAAGCTAGTTTAGATGATAATAACGATCTAAATAACAAAATTAATACTATTTATTGTTTCATCTTAAAATGATGCAAGGTAGACACAGGTAGGAAAATTTTAGTATGTATCCAGTATGATCCACGGTCTAAGTCAGTGATGGGCAACCTAGGCTAGTGAGTGGGCCGCAAGATTAAAAATGTGCATGCGCGCTAAACATGGCCCCACGAATATGTTTACATTTAATACAGCCCCCAAAATTTCATAAAGAGTTAAAGACAATTATTATTTATATATTAATTGAATTGTGATCAACTTCAAATAGTAAGATAAAAGAAACAATTTTTATGTTTACCTTACAATGCATCATAATATATAATATTAATATAATTAATATAATTAATATATTAATATAAAATTAATACACGTTCCAAAATTTTCATTCATGTGAACAATGTTTAGTAAATTGTCTCTTGGGCCGCACCTAGAAACCTGATAGGCCGCAGGTTGCCCACCACTGGTCTAAGTACTTGATAGGTCCTAGGCTGGGTGCAGAATTTTTTTAGAGGCATAGCGGGGGGTCTAGGGTTGATATGAACTTTGCTTTGAAGGTCATGTTTGTATATACATACATTATATATATACATATACAGGCATTGTCCGCAATCACGAATCAATTGGTTCTGAGGAAACCGTTCGTAAAGCGAAAATTTGTAAAGTGAACCGAATTTTTCCATAGGAACAAATGTAATACGGTTAATTCGTTTCTAACTCGGCTCCCAAGGCCTAAAAATTCACGAAAATAGACGCGTCTTTGCATTTTAAAGGAGGAATAAGCATACAAATATTAAAATTAATTAATATTAAATCAGTTTCATATTAAAAAATAAAAGCTACTTTTAGACATTAATTTGAAAAAGACTTAGATGAACTTCCCCTGGAGTGGGAGGTTTCACTCGTGGGCTTCCTGAAGGAGTGCAAAGAAGTTTATCCGGCCTTGTTTCTCATCTCTCTCAAAATCTCCTTATAGCATGCAATGTTACTGTGGACTCCATTGGCAACTTTGCTCCTCCTTTCAAATTGGATTCGTAATTGCAGATTTTCGTAAAGCGAACGTTCGTAAAGCGGTGATTGGTGTAAATTAGGGTCATTCGTAATTGCAGATTTTCGTAAAGCGAACGTTCGTAAAGCGGTCATTGCCTATATAACAGGGCATTCAATTAACCGGGGACCACACAGCAACCTCGTATCCGGGCGTCATGAGTGGTGTAAACTAGATAACGGTCATGCGCCATGCAAACTAGTGCGCATACAAATGCAATTTTTTTCGTATGTTGCGCATATTTCTCTAAGAAAATAATGTCATTTTCGTTTTTAGAATATAAAAATTTATTAGTATACAAATTTTCAGCTAAATCCCACGGGGTCGTCCATTTGGAAAAGATCCAAGATTAAAATGTGGTAAAACATTAATCAAATTTATACTTAAATAAACAGAATAAAAGGCTCACCTAAAGATCAGGGTCCCCAGCCTTCGTTAGTTAGCCTTATAAGGCTAACTAAAGAAGGCTGGGGGCCCTGATCTTCAGGTGATCCGAATAAAATAAGAATCAAAATATTATAAAACGTTAAAACACGGTTCAAAAATACACAATAAAAAACTATATTAATCTTAAGTATATGACGTCTGTCAATCACAACAAACAATATTCAAACAGGGGATAACTATGAGAGATTCATCATCCTGCGATGTTGAAGTCAAAAGCAGAGGTATAATCGTTCAGTGTGACTTTTGCTTTACGGATATGCGAAGATTCTAAGATACAAAGAGTGGTTAGTTGATTGTTGCTCTTGGTATTTATGATTTGAGAGAAGGAAGGGTCAATGGGAAAGTCGGTGGTGAAGCACTGTAAACAATATGTGACATGTTTCACCACCTGAGCACCCCATTGACCCTTCTTCCTTTCAAATCATAAATACCAATAACAACAACCAACTAACTACTCTTTGTATCTTAGAATCTTTGCATATCCGTAAAGCAAAAGTTACATTGAACGATTATACCTCTGCTTTTGACTTTAACATCGTGGGATGATGAGCCTTTCATAGTTTCCCTCTTTCAATATTGTTTACTGTGATTGAAAAACGAAACGTCATATACAGATAAAGTTGGTTTAGTATTTTTTTTTTACAAGAGTACATTACAGGCTTTTGAGGAATTTTACCTTTGCAATCAATAGTTTAGACAATTCTAAGACATGTTTCTTCTATACCATTTCTCTCGCAAATTACGTATAAGCGAGATATTGAGTGTTTACTTTGTTTCAGCCGTCTATTGGTGCAATCGTGTGGTTCAAATTTTGAATTCAGTTAGTCTCGAGAGCTCGCCAAGAAACTTGATCGTCATGGCTGAAAGGTGTGGTGGTTGTGGCGATTCTGGTCAAGGTAAGATTTTGGCAATTATTCCCGATATGTTAGGTTAGGTGGTAAATTTTTGCAAGTGTACATTACAGGCTTTGTAAATCAAAACTGTTTTTCTGATTGGGTTTGAACGAAGGTTAATTTCGTTCAAACATCATCAAAAACAATTGGGGAAAACAGTTTTAATATATAACCTAACTAACCTAAAATTCCAAAATTCCTCAAAAGCCTGTAATGTACTCCTGTAAAAAAAAAAATACAGGTTAGGTTAGGTGGTACTTGTAGGTTATCTCCCCCCTCACCAATTTTGACAGGATATTTTCGTTAAAACTAACGAAAATATCACGACTTAACCTAACCAATTATCAAGGGCGTACAGTTTATCTATTAGTAAATACTATTCCAGAAACAAACTATTATAATTAATAATAAATCAATTGTACGCCCTTGATAATTGGTTAAGTCGTGATATTTTCATTAGTTTTAACGAAAATATTGTCAAAATTGGTGGGCGGGAGAACCTACAAGTACCGGTTAGGTTATATATTAAAACCGTTTTTCAGATTTTTTTTTTTGTTTGAACGAAATTAACTTTCGTTTTTATCGCAAATCACTACCTTTTGAAGTTAGTGGGGGGTGGGGGGCTGCTATCTCAGAAACTAGTGATTTCCGATAGAAACGAAAGTTCTATTCGTTCAAAGCGCATCAAAAACCATCAGAAGAACATAGTTTTGATTTACAAAGCCTGTAATGTACACTTGTAAAAATTTACCGTTGGTTTATCCGCACATCCATGTTCTAGAGGCAGTGTGGATAATCTAATGTTTTCCATGAAAAAATAGATAAGTACATAAGTGTTTAAAAAATGCGTTTGAAGAAAATTACTGTATTATAACTGACCAGAAGTACATTATTGTACAATAACATACTGTAGTTATAGTTAGTGTTGTTGCTGTGTGTTACATACAGTAATAACTAATAACTTCACTAAATTCTTGAAGAAAAGCGAGGAAAAATTCTGGAAATTGGCAAGAATTTCTGTAGATTTCGCTTATATGCAATTTTTCATAATAAAAATGAATTTTATTTAAAATGTACATATTTACGCAATAAAATTAATATAATATTTATCATACATTAATATTTTTACATACTGTATTTTGGACGACCCCAAAATATGCGGATAAACCAAATTTGCGGATGATGTATTCGAGGATAAACCAACTTTATCCATACCTAAGATTAATGTAGGTTTTTATTGTATATTTTTGAACCGTGTTTTAATGTTTTATATTATTTCAGTTCTTATTTTATCCTCTTTATTCAATTGTAAATTTGGTTAATGTTTTTCCACATTTTAACCTTTAATTTATTGGGAAAATGGTAAGATAAACCTCCGGTCTCTCCGGTCTCTATAACTTATACGGTGACAGATTTCGTTTTTACATCAGGGATCCTTTTTAGGTGGTTTGTAAAATATAAAAAAAAAACTTTGATTAATTTTTTACAACCCTTATTCGTCATTTCCCCTAATATTGTACTTAATAAAAACTGTCATATAAAACTTGAAAAATCTTATGGTAATTTTATTTAGTTTTCAAAATACAACAATTTATATTAACATTTACCATTTATTGTTGTATTCGTAATTTTTAGCAACTGAAAATGAAACTTCATTTTAGAAACGTTTGTTGACAATGATAAATATAGAGGGTTTTTTGGTCATCCTGAAGCTGATTCCCTAAGAACAAACCTTTGAGTGAGATTATATGTATATATATATATATACAGGCCCGTAGCCAGGGGGGCCGGGGGGTCGAACATCCCCCTTGACAGAAAAGGTCCACTTTTGTAACCATAGTTATAACTTGTGATAACATAATATACGTACTAACAACATTTAGTAAATAAACTGTTGCATTTTTTTTTAAACTTTACAAACTAATCTAAACCCCCTCCGTAGTGACTAGGTCGTTGCACCAAAAGGTCCGCTTTCAGCAAAATCCTATTTTGGCGTCCCAAATTATTCAATCAACCAAAAATGAACGGCACCCAAACACTTTCAAATTACTTGTTTATGTTAATTAGGTTAATTGACTGCCCGATTAGGTCAACTGTACGCCCTTGATGATTGGTTAGGTTGTCTTGATATTTTCGTTAGTTTAAACGAAAATATCACTACCAATCACTAACCAATCGTCAAGGGCGTACAGTTGACCTAACTGGTTGGTTGAATAATTTGGGACGCCAAAATAGGATATCACCCGCCTTTCTACAATTTTGACTCCCCCCTCCCCTTCGGAAGTTTTGGCTACGAGTCTATCTATCTATCTAGCTATCCTTATCCTTGATACAGACTGCAGAATCTACAGAATTCTCTCACGACAATCCCATATTTGCCAAAATTCTGACTACAAATATGAAAAATTCTCGCACATAATATTTAAGTCTCCCGTTAATTTCAAGCAAAACTTTAATTTTAGTTTAAACTTTCGTCCGACATATCGAGATCCACTAATTTCAGTTAAAATGCTCGCCATTCCATTTAAAACAAACTCTCGCTCGACGCGTCGGGCATGAAGGTGTTATGGAAAAAATCCTCGTGAGATGGTCGGTAAATTTGAGCATATTTTACAGACTAGACATTGACAATAATTAATTAATGTAGAGAAATATGCTAAAGTACCCCATGAAAACACACAGAAAATGGCTGAGAATTAAAGAAAATGCTTGAATATTATCGGTTACATTTGGAAAAAATTAAGCTATTTGGGCCTATCGAGGTTATCCAAATCATAAGCTATACTTTATAATAAAATTTTGCAAAATGTCAATCTTAAATCAATTAATGAACATAAAACTATGTACAGAGCTACCAAAGTAGTCTAGATAACTTAAGCTAAAAATATACACTATTTACAATCTACAAACTCACTCTCTCATTCATGAAAACGTACAAATTTTTCTTAAAACTAACTAAGGAGCCACTATTTACCAAATCATATGGTAAGTCATTCAAAAAGCTACTCTGACTGAAAAAGTAATTTCGTAGATGTCTGCAAGTCTGTGTTCTTATTTCTTGCGTCTTCTTATTCCATCAGAAGTTAATCTTAAGGAGATGCCATCACCTGAATTTCGAAAAAATAACTATATGGCCGTAATCTATATAAAAATATAACACTTTTTTTCAAGAGTACCATTTTTTGTGCAAATACGTTATAAGCAAGTTATTGCAAATGATGACATTTCCTTAAGATTTACCATCATCAGAATAATAAGAAAAAGTTACTAACATCTTAATTGTCCAAACCTGAAACATTTTGAACATTTTGAACATTTATAATATCTCCCCTCAAACAACGTCTCTCAAAACTAAATATACTCGTTTCCTTTCAGAGGGGGATCCAGGGGACTTAATTGAAGCAACGGGCTTAATTTGGAGGCCTCGTACATCCTGGTTAAACAAAATTAGGTTAAACGTTTGAATGCTCATGTCCACGTTGCTTCAATTAAGCCCCCTGCTCCCCCCCCTACTCTGGATCCGCCTATGCTTCCTTTAATTTTTCCCTGTATTCCAATCTTCTTAGGTTAGGGATAAGCTTAGTTACCCTACGTTGCACACCTTCAAGCATATCATATCTAAGCTTGAATGCAGTATTCTATGCGAGGCTTAACATAAGAATTATATAATTTAAAAATGACTTCCTTACTCTTGTAACTAACATTCCTCTTAACAATTCCTAACATTTTATTTGCCTTTTTTCTAGCCTCTAAACATTACTTTCAAAATTTTAGATCACTACTAACTACAGTATAATACCAAGATCTTTTTCCCGTCTAACATCCTCTAATCAGCCAGTTTCATTGCATCTCACAACTAAAATTTTCATTACTTCTACCAAAATGGATAACTTTGCATATTTGAACATTGAATTCCATCTGCCATTTACTCGCTCAACTAACTAATCTATCAAGATCTTTTGGAGTTTATAAGTATTTTCTATATTTGTAACTTGGGCAACTAACTTTTGTATCATCTACACCGTCTGCCAATAAAAAGGGGTTCACTCTAAAACCAGCCATGAAATCAACATTTGTTAACTATTCATGAAACTCATACAGAGCAAAACTATTTAAACAGTATATATGTACACCAATTTTTAGATTATTATATTCAAAATTAATGATTTAATGAGGATTGTTTATGTTCAACAAATTTTGTTGGTGAACATCGCTCCAGTTTTGAATTCTGGGAGTCCACAAAGGCGGTAAAACTTTGGTAATAAAATTTGTATTCTCATTTTAGTTATAAAATACATCACAAGATTTATAAAATATAGGAAATTACTCCATGTGATACACTTTCAAATGCTTTTTTCACTGATGAAAAGAGCTTCACTGTGGAGCCACCTCGGAACAGTCAAAATGACAGAGTTTACTCGCACGTCCAATGTGAGAATGAAATACCTGCAGTGGTGGGCACCGTTAACCAAAAAGTTAACTTCGTTAACCGCTAATCCGTTAACCAAAAAGTTAACTTCGTTAACCGTTAATCCGTTAAACATGTAACGGAAGTTACCGATAAACCGTTAACGTTAACTTTTATTATAAAAAAAATGAAAAACACAATATATATATAATTTAATTTTCCCTCTTCTCGTTCTCCATTTTGTCCATGAGATGCATGTTGCCCTTCATGAAAATTAGCATATCAAAGTTTTCATCAGACAGGGATGATCTTTTGGCCCTCAGGATGTCCTTGCCCATAGAGAACAAACGCTCCACTGCAGCACTGGAGGGGATGGCTGTGTTGAACTTGATGAACAAGTCCACCAACACTTGCTCACCCAAGAAGGCAGCATCTGTCAGCAAGTCCTTGGAGTTGGTCTCCAGCCAGGTCTTGACCAAGTTCTGGGCCTTGCCCTTGAGTGACCTGTGGCTTCTGCTGCTCTCTCTTGTCTGGATGACAGCACTGAAGTCATCCTCCTCCTCCTCCTCCTCGTTGTTGCTGCCTCCGCTGTTGCTGCCCACTTCGTTGGACTGCTGCTTCATGGCCTCCTCGACTGTACCCTCTATGCTTTTCCTCACCCTGGCGACCTTGGTGTTGTCATACTTGTCCAACCAGATGAGGCGAAACCTGGGATGGAAGGCAGCAGCCAGCTGGCATTCGTCATCCTCCAGGAGGGGGCCCAAACCTTTTGTCGATGCCTGCCAAAAGTGCGTCGACCAAGGCGCTGCAGTAGACGAGGCCCTTGGACTTCAAGTCCTTAAGCCTGAAGATTGTCGCAGCAACTGTTGGCAGCAGAGTCCCAAGGTAGGCTTGTTCCTCCCCCTGGATCTTGTCGAGTGCTTTGGCCACAGGTGACATGATCTGGAAATAAAACAATGGAGAATTATTAAATTGTAGAAATTCAAATTTGTATTATTCTGCAATATTATCTGCTGTATTTTACTCAATAATATAACGATAATTGAATGAGCAAAACTAAAACGTATCTACTGGCTGGTGTTAAGAAAAATATAACTTTATTGCAATAAATAATATAGTTGGAATAATTGTATTCTTAAACGTTTACGTAAACAACGCTATTATTGTATCAAGGTCCTGCATTTAATTGTAACCAGAAAAAAAATAAATCGTGGAATCCTGGTCTTTGAAGCTGTTGACCTTCAGCTGGGTCATGACTCTGTGGAGAGCAGGCCTCTTCGTCTCCAGGATTGTGTTCAGGACCACCACAGAGTCATAGGTGGAGTTCCACCTCGTCGTGTTAACGGACTTGAGTTAACGGAAGTTAAATGTAACGGAAGTTAATTAGTCCGATAATGATTTTCAAAGTTAACTTAAAAGTTAAATCGTTAACGAAAAAGTTAACTTCGTTAATTAACGATTAACGGATTAACGGTTTGTGCCCAGCTTTGTCCATACTCCATATAGAGACAGCAACTGAGTTGGGATGAAGAAACTGCGGAGCCGGTGCAACAAACCAAACGTCTTAGAAGCTGTTTTGGAAAGAAATTATATGTGATCTTTCAAGGAAAGATCACGAGAAAAGGAAATGTCAAGAATATTTAGAGAAGAGGAACGATTGAGTTGTGTATTGCTGAATATAAGGGAATAGTCGTGTGGAAGATTGTGACGAGTAGACAGAGGAAGAAACTGAGACTGAGGCACTGAAAGCCACAAGGTTTCTCTGCCCAATCAGAGATAGTAGAAAGCTCAGAGGTAAAGTGCACCATGGCATTCCTACGCGAAGCATGGAGGAACTGTTGAGAGGGACGCCTTATAAAGCGGGTGGAGAAGTGAAGAGTAGAATCATCGGCATAGGAGTGGATAGGACAAGATGTGCGACTTAATAGATCATTGATAAATAAAAGGAAAAGAGTGGGTGACAGGACAGAACCTTCAGGAACACCACTATTAATAGCTTTAGGAGAAGAACAATGGTCATCTACAACCGCAGCTATAGATCAGCCAGAAAGGAAATTAGAGATGAAGGCACAGCTAGAAGGATAGAAACCTAGGGAGGGCAGTTTCGAAATTAAAGATTTGTGCCAAACTCTATCAAAAGCTTTCGATATGTCTTGCGCAATAGCAAAAGTTTCACCGAAATCCCGAAAGGAGGATGACCAAGAGTCAGAGAAATATGCAAGAAGATCGCCAGTAGAGCTTTCTTTGCGGAAAGAAGAATGTGAGAAGAGAGGTGTTTAAGAATCTTCCTATTAAGGATAGGTTCAAAGAGTTAGAAAGGCTAGAAACCAATGCAACTGGACAACAAATGGAGTGCTGAGAGCGGTCACCCTTCTTTGGGACAGGCTGAATAAAAGCGAATTTCCAACAGGAAGGAAACGTACAAGATAAAAGGTAAAGACGAAAGAGTTTGTCTTGGCAGGGTGTCAGCACAGAAGCGCAATTCTTGAGAACAACAGGAGGGACACCATCAGGATCGTATACCTTCCTAGAGTTGAGTTCAAACAGGACAGAAAGAACATCTTTCGAAGAGATTCTAATCTCAGACATAATTAAGTCAGAGGAAGAAGGAGATGGAAGAACAGCTCCAGAAATCTTCTATGGTTGAGTTGGAGACGAAAGTTTGAGCGAAGAATTCAGCTTTAGCAGGAGAAGAAACGGCAACTTAGCCGTTGGAATGGAAAAGAGGGGGAAAAGAAGAAGTAAAGTTGTGGAGAGGTTCTTGGCTAGATGCCAGAAAGACCGTGAAGAACTAGATTTGGATAGATTTTCACATTTTTGTCCGCTGAAAGAATTTTTAGCGAGTCGAAGAACAGATTTTTGCAAGATTCTGGCCAAAAATATAAGTTAAATGAGAATCAGGAGTTTGGTAGCGTCGGTACCGTCTGAAAGGCTCCTCTCTGTTGCGGATAGCATTAGAACAAGCAAAGTTAAACCAAGTTTTTTTGCATTAGTAGTAGGAATAGAATATGGAATGTACGCCTCCATGCCCGAGAAAATCACCTCCGTGCGCTCAGCACACTCGGAGAGGCCCCAGCCACGGAAGCCGTAATCATTCCATGGGAAATCAGAGAAGTACTGCCTAAGGATCTCCACTCAGCAGCGCCAAAATGCCAAAATTTTGGGGTAACTGATAAAAATTGAGAATTTGAAAGAAGGTTGAAGTTTGTAGTTAAATTTTGGTAATGTAAATTAGTTGTTGCAGATAATGTTTATTATGGTTGAAAAATGTATAGACGGATCTAATCGATGTTATCATTGGCATATCTGGGTAGGTTTTAGGTATTAAGAAATTTTGGTAAATCTTAAGGAAATGTCATCACCTGCAAGAGTGTCATCACTTGCAAGGAAATATGGCTAATATACAGAAAAGGACCGCTCCTGGGTTCAGATAATCGACTATACTTTTATAGACCACTTTTTGACGATAATTCCAGCTATTAGTAGTTTCTTGTGCAAATACTCAGTTTTAAGTTATGTCCTGTACAAATTTTTGGCCAATGATCTGACAGTATTTAATCACGTGACGAGAAACAGAACTCAGTACAAAATATCAACCAACCACTGTCACTCTTTCTTCCTTTGTGGGTGCTGGAGACGCTGTTAGGTTAGGTTTTTTCCATGTTTTAACCCCACATTTTCCCTCTTCTTCAAAGCCCTGCCCACTTTTGTTGGAGGTTCAGTATTCTAGGGGACAGAAGGGGTAACTCCAGAAAAACACACTTGCACAAGAATGAATATCACCATTGAAAAGAGGAAAAAAACGATCTAGAAAAACAGATTTATGTCTGAACCCAGGAGCCGTCCTTTTCGCTATAATTACCTATATTCTTAGCTTAAGTTATGTAGGCTACTTTGGTGGCTCTGTAAATAGTTGTATGTTGATTAGCTAACTTAAGATTGACATTTTGCACAATTCTATTATAAAACGTAGCTCACGACTTGGATAACCTCGATAGGCCCCAGTGGTTTCATGTTTTTCAAATGAAACGTAATGTAATTATGTATAAAATATTCCGATATTACATAATTTCAGGCAGACGTAATTGGAGTAGGCCCGTGTAAAGATGTTTGTCCCAACATTAAATGACTCTTATAAATTCTTGGAGGATGAGTATTGAGTAAACACTGCTTGCCTATTTACAATTTAAGAAGATTAAAGAGTGATTTAATCCGCTTAGAGTTATTTTAGACGTTTAGAAGTGAAAGTAATTCAGGTGCATTCAAAACGCCAAAACTCAAGAAGTACTTTAAATATTTAAATGCTTAATATCCAACTGTGCAAACTCAGTTCTCTCTCGCCTTGTTAATATTCGGCATGATGTCTGTTTGGTTCCCCCCCTTAGACTACCCTCCCTGGATCCGCCCCTGTATATACACGCCTCAACTTAATATATACAAAGAATGCTGCATAATCAGCTTAATCATCATATCCTTTGGAATAACAATCGCTCTTTTTCTCTCTTAACAAACAAACACACTTTATTTCAGACTGAACAGGTACAAACATTATACAAGTGGTCCATAGAAGGGTAAGAAATAGTTGCCTGGAGCACTGACTATGTAGTGAACTACTATGAATAATGAACATACAGTTGCCTACGCCAATGCTTCCAGATTTGAGATCAATAAAATCTATAACCATGGCTTCTATTATCTTATTGACTGAGTCACTAAGTCTAGTGATACATTTAAATACAAAATTACGTATGACACAGTTAGGCACCTTATTGACTACAAACAGCATACTGACACTAGAAGAAGCACCATTTACAAATCTTGGAGTCCTTAATAAACTTCTAAAAATATTATTATATGCAACATACAGTTTTCTCAAATTATACATCCTGTAGTTCCACCACAAATAAGCTGTATACATTGGAGTACAAAAAATTTTGAACAACATCAACTTAAAATTTAATGTACAAATATAAAATTTTCTACTCAAAGTATTTCTCTGAGTATATACAGTAATTGTCTACATTGCCTTAGAATGTTACAGTCATCTCAAAGACAATTAGTTAGTAAGTGGCTCAGATAGTTTGGATCACTTCTGACAGCACCATACCATTGAATTCTCTCTCTGAAACTCTTCATTGTTCTGCTGAACATATCGAGTGGGATCATTTTCAGTTCTTCATCTATTCTGCGGCGAAGGGCATTCACATTTGAATAGATGAAACCAGGAGTGTACAATTTGTCACGCAAATAAGCCCAAAGCCAAAACTCACATGGAGTTAAATGAGGTGATCTGGCTGGCCACTCGATGGGACCTCGCCGCCCAAGCCATCTTCCTTCAAGGTTCGTATCCAGAATCTCACGGGCATCTGCAAAGTAATGTGGCGGCGATCCATCATGTTGATAAAGCCAATTCCTGCCAACGCCATTAGTAAACTGTGGCCAACTTTGTCTTTCAGTACCTGGCAATAGCGTTTTCCATTCATAGTATCTCTCGATATGTCGAAAATTTGATCTTTCGAAGGAAATTTGGATCACTGTTGAACTTTTGTCTCATTGTTTCAGCAAACTGCAGCCATCTATCAGAATCATTGTCGTATATGAGCTGAGAGTAAATGGGTTTGTAATCGTGGTACCCTTGCGATTTCAATATTTTTGCTACTGAAAATTTCGAAATACCCAATTCCTCTGCGATTTTTCTCGTTGGAGTTATTGGGTCGACTTGAAAACTGGCGAGGACATTTTCTTTGATGTTGTTTCCTGTCGCCGTTACTGGCCTTCCGCTTCCTGGACAATCTTTTACTAGGCTCCCTGTTTCCAAAAGTTTGAGCTTCCAGTATTGAAGAGTGGTTGCATTTGGTGGTGGATTATTATATTTTTCTTGAAATAAACACAAACTCTCTTCACAATTATTATAAGAAGTAGCCAATGATACAAGATACACTTTTTCTTCATTGCTGTATTCCATCCTTACTGACATGGCGCCGATCTGAGTTAGGGCCTAGGGCCTTCTGTTCTAGCCTAGGGTTATTCCTGGCCTTGTATAGTTGATTTGAAAAATATCGCATACACTGCAGTGATATCACTGGAATTTATTTATTATTAACAAATCATTTGTATGTATAAAATCCTTAAAGATTTTTCTCCCACCATGTAGTTGTAGTCCTTGGTTCTCATAATCGTAATATGACTTTTAGTAGGATTGTATTTTATGTCGTTATCCTTCTCATACATTTTACAAACTTTCAGAAGTGTGCTGAGTCCTTTTACAGATGGAGAAATAAGCACTAAACTGATATATTGTTCTTTTTAGTTTTTTTGGTTTGTTAAGATATTTTTGTCAGCAACAAAAGTTAATTATGATAACTAAAATTTTAACATTATTTTTTGGTGTAAAATTTACTCTAATCTATACTGTGGTCTTACTTAGAAAAATTTAATTCGAAAAAGTTTCTATGTATAATTTTTAACTAAATCGCAAATAGTTTTCGCTCTGGGGCTTTGAGTTTCTCCTACAGAAAGTGTTAAACAAAGCGTGAATGGACAATACTTACAAATGGTGTTAACATTGATATGGTCTGCATGATGATGAGGGCCCAATAGTGTGTTTTTAGATTATGGTAATGGGCACAAGTTACATGGAGTTAATTTAGATATTGAGCTCTAGTTACTAAATTGTAGATGATAATCATAATAAGGTTTTCCACTGTAACAAATTGGGTCATTTTGTGCCAATTAATTGGGAGTTAAATTTGAATGTGTGAGTGTAATCAAGTCATAAGGAATATAGAAATCATTCCCAAAGTAAAGTTAAAAGATTGGCAAGCTCGGGTAACATTGTATCTTCTTGGTATTAAGACTGTTCTGTTATATAAAATTATTTTTTATTCGGGTATTATTAGCCTGGGGTAGCATCGGGAGAGTCCATCAACTCTATGGGATCCCAGTTCTAACTGATTGAAGTAGCATAGTCACAAATCCGTGGCGTTATTAATTATTATCATTATTATTACTTCAATTACACAAAGGAATACAAAGGACACCAAAGAGCAATAGACCGGCTGGTCCCTACGAGGCTGTCTATTCAAGAAGGAAGGTTAAGAGGTGTAAGAAAATGTAAAGAGTGAAAGTTTTAAAGCAAAGCAAAGAAGAGAGATTTGAATGGAAAGAAAGACATTCAAAGATACAGTCGTGACCAAAGGTTACAGTGCAAAAAATAGCTTAAATTTGTCAGTGTCTGAGTTATTACTGTTTTTCTACTTGGTTTATGATAATTTCTATAATTCTGTCATAAATATATAAATCTATTATTGTTGGTATTGTTATTCTGTCATAAATATATAAATCTATTACGTTGTGAGTTGTCAGACGACGCTCTCTTTATTGTTTATTGATGAACGGTTTTTTAGCTGGACGACACGATTTAAAACCAGCTTGCAGTAGACGCCTTCTGACAGATCTGTCACTGAGTTGACATCCTGTTGATTTATTCGAGTCATGAGTGAGACTTTTAATGATGATCTTCGATTGTTGATACACTTCCTTATGAGGATGCGGTCTTCACGAGCAGATGTCAATCTTGGTCGTCCAGATCTCTTTTTTGGGACGACCAAGATTGACATCCGCTCGTGAAGACCGCATCCTCATAAGGAAGTGTATCAACAATCGAAGATCATTATCAAAAGTCTCGCTCATGACTCGAATGAATCAACAGGATGTCATCTCAGTGACAGATCTGTCAGAAGGCGTCTACTACAAGCTGGTTTTAAATCGTGTCGTCCAGCTAATAAACAACAAAGAGAGCGTCGCCTGAGATGGTGCAATCAATTCAAAGAGTGGACCCCGGAAAACTGGAGAAAAGTAAATTTCTCAGATGAGTCGTCTTTTCATGTTTTTAATGACAAATCTCTAGTACGTCGACGAACTGGTGAACGCTTTAAACCAGAATGTTGCATTTCCTATCACGGAGTGGGACGGATGTATATTCTTGAAAAGAATACAACCTTCAACTCCAAAATCTATTGTGAAATATTAAAAAATAGGATGCTACCTTCCGCAAATGATGATACCCAAATGGTGATTACTTCTCAATTTTGTATTATTTTCATGGATGTCCTTAAGCTTTTGGCCATGACTGTAAAGTAAAAATTCTACAACGTCTCTACCCCCTAACAAATGCTTCTAACTGAGGGTTTAAGGCAAGCTAAGCATCTAGTCTCTTGTTTAAAGCATTCGACCGAATTTCTTTGAACTACGCTGGCTGGCAATCCATTCCACAAATTAACTATACGATTGAAAAAAAATGTTTAGCTTCATTAGAATTGAAATGTTTACCCATTAATTTGAAACCATTACCGCGAGTTTTGTCAGCATTTCTGAAGGTGAAATATTTTTCGGCGTCGACATTATCAAAACTTTTAATCATTTTAAACACTTGGATCAAATCTCCTCGAACACGATTTTCCATGAGTAAGAATATAGTTAACGTTTCTAAATGGGCAGCTTATGATTTGATTCAAAGTCTAAATCTAAGTTTTCTAAGTTTCTAATTCTAGTTTAATAAATGTTTATGATAAAAGATAGCAAGAAGAGTTTATATAATTGTTGCACGAAATTGAGTTATGTGGCAATGCTTTGTCGTAGTGACCAACAGACATATATGGGACAGACTCGCTATTCATCACTAAAGCTTAAACCGAGGATTCAAGATCTTCGTTTTAAGTCATTTTCTATTGGTGAAGCTCTAGTTACCGCGTTCTATTGGTCAAAACAATGGCTCAACACACACTGCAATACACTTCCAACAGCAAACATTTTTGAGTGAAATGACTTCTTGTTAACAACAGACATAGACTATATGGGACAGACCTACTATCAAAGCCTACTACAGTAGTAAGCTTTGTTACTATCCAGCCTTAATCCGTGGGATTCGAGACTGCTGCTTTAGACTTCATCGAAACACTTATATTCATAATATAATTATAACTTTTAAATTGAAAACATTCATTATTATTATTATTATTATCATTATCATTATTTAATAAATGTTTACGATAAAAGATAGCACACGAAATTGAGGTATGCGAGTCTCGAGTTCCTCCCTGCAATTTTTTCTCCGAAAGTGGAACGATCCCGTAAAAATCCCCGGGAGTCACTCATTAATTATCAGCAATTTAATATTTTAAAATTATACCTTGGTTACCTTGGTTTAGCTTCCGCCCGAATTGTTCATTCTGACGAAGATCAAGCTTGTCACCCCACCTTAGACCTCAGTTTAACGTGGAATCCGAACCACGCCCCACCAGCAGCCTAGCGTCTTAACCACTAGACTACCCAGAATACCCATTTATCTACGGACCAATTTTTTTTATTGTGTGGAAGGATGAACAGCTCGGTTTTGCTGCGCGCCGCCTGTCGTCACCGGGTCTCGATCCCGGGGCCGATGGATTCGTAGTCAGCGAAGCTAACCACTGCAAAACTAAAAGGTATGAGTCATGTGAAAAATATTTCTTTCTATCCACATTTGTGGCAAAAAGATAAAAATACACAAAATAAATATTCTTGATTTTACTAAACATATTCTTGCTATAATGTTTGCTATAAGTATATCTTTACTTTAGATGTGAATTGGACAGACAACCTACGTTTTTCTTCTTCTAGAATCAGTGGTTCTTAACCTTTTTACTACCATGCCCCCTCTAGGAATTGGTTCTTCCCTCCACGCCCCCCTTGGAGGGGGATACTTTTGCATTTTTTCATAAACTTCTCAATATTAGCCCATGCTCTCGTTAAGAGAATAACAAATACAATTAGTGTTTTTCCCCAAGGGATCGCGCCCCCCCTGGAAATTACCTAGGGGGGCGCGCCCCCCAGGTTAAGAACCACTGTATCTAGATCGATGAAACATTCTGAGACATTTTCAACAAATAATTGATGATCCAGATATTTTAATTGAGGAGATATAGCGATTCACTGTAGGTGCTTTCGATATGACAGAAAAAAACGTAAACAATAACAGGTAAAGAGGGGTTGCGTGCGCACCCCTTGTTCCCCCCGCTTCCTCTGCGTACCAGCTTCGTATGTTTTTAATGTACTGCAGGTACGGTTTGAGGGCGGTTTGAAGTTTGAATGGTGAAACGGGTAATGACTTCTAACGGGCGGAGGGTAAAGGTATAAAAATTAGTGCCCATGAAGGTCTCTGATCCAAACTAACCCGAGTTCCGTGAGCGGTGCCAACTGTGCCAATTAGCGTGCCAACGTAACTCCGCTAAAATCTATTTATAAATCGCCAAGCTGATGGCACTCCGAGGGATGGGGGTAATGAGTGCCAGCATAATCTGCATCTGTGTATAAAGTGAAGGTGCCAGTGTAAAACAGTGAACCGTTGACTAAAAGACACGTTCATCTCTATAACAAGTTCCTTGATTTGACTGAAGTGCAAATTCATTGTCCGTTCCTATACATTTTGTATAGGAAGTGCCAACTTCTCCCGTTCACTACTAATATTAACTTCTATAATGGATTCAGAAGAAAAAACTGACTTACAACTTGCGCAACGACACTCCACAATGGGTGAGTTCATTCACTTTTGAAAGGGGCTCGAATACCTTAAAATATAGATCGCGATAAAAGGGTCAACCTGATTAATTTAACTATAGTCAGGTGTGAAGGTTTAAATTCACTGTTACTTTGACTAACACAGACCATTGGTGCTTTCAGTGGTACCAAACTACGTACAAAAGACTCGTCGGTACTTTGTTCCTCTATTTGTTTAGCAATGCTTTTGCGAGCTGCTCGTACCCTGAAATGGGCGTACGGGTGGAATGATGCTGCGTGTGAAAATATGTTTAAATCTCCATACTTCCACTTAAACTATAAATGCACAGATGACTATAACTATATATTACGCGCCTCGGTGGTGTTGTGGTTAGCGTCGCTGACTACGAACCCATCGGCCCCAGGA
Source organism: Bathynomus jamesi (assembly GCA_023014485.1). Lineage (NCBI taxonomy): Eukaryota > Metazoa > Arthropoda > Malacostraca > Isopoda > Cirolanidae > Bathynomus > Bathynomus jamesi. The sequence continues at coordinate 57,928 of JAJOZX010001535.1, read as the reverse complement.
TCGAGACCCGGTGACGGCAGCCGACGCGCAGCAAAACCCAACTGTTCATCCTTCCACACAATAAAGAAAGTGGTTGGTAGATAAATAGGTACCCTGAGTGGCCTAGTGGTTAAGACGCTGGGCTGCTGGTGGGGCGTAGTTCGGATTCCACGTTAAACTGTAGGTCTAAGATGGAGTAAAAAGCTAGACCTTCGTCAGAATGAACAATTCGGGCGGAAGCTAACCAAAGGTTACCAAAGGTTATATTAGTGTAAGGATGAGTAACCAAAGAACCACAAATACTGTTGGCAAATAGGGAAAATATATTAAGCTTCCGCCCGAATTGTTCATTCTGACGAAGGTCAAGCTTTTCACTCCACCTTAGACCTACAATTTAACGTGGAATCCGAACCACGCCCCATCAGCAGCCCAGCGTCGTAACCACTAGGCCACTCAGGGTACCAATTTATCTACCAACCACTTCCTTTATTGTGTGGAAGGATGAACAGCTGGGTTTTGCTGCGCGCCGGCTGCCGTCGGGTCTCGAACCCGGGGCCGATGGATTCGTAGTCAGCGACGCTAACCACTACACCACCACTACACTTCATATATATGAAGGGCGGGGCCCCCGAGGTGGAGGTTACAAAACTCCAACGCTTCATATTTTGACGGGTGAGGAAGGAAGCTAGTTTAGATGATAATAACGATCTAAATAACAAAATTAATACTATTTATTGTTTCATCTTAAAATGATGCAAGGTAGACACAGGTAGGAAAATTTTAGTATGTATCCAGTATGATCCACGGTCTAAGTCAGTGATGGGCAACCTAGGCTAGTGAGTGGGCCGCAAGATTAAAAATGTGCATGCGCGCTAAACATGCCCCACGAATATGTTTACATTTAATACAGCCCCCAAAATTTCATAAAGAGTTAAAGACAATTATTATTTATATATTAATTGAATTGTGATCAACTTCAAATAGTAAGATAAAAGAAACAATTTTTATTTTACCTTACAATGCATCATAATATATATAATATTAATATAATTAATATAATTAATATATTAATATAAAATTAATACACGTTCCAAAATTTTCATTCATGTGAACAATGTTTAGTAAATTGTCTCTTGGGCCGCACCTAGAAACCTGATAGGCCGCAGGTTGCCCACCACTGGTCTAAGTACTTGATAGGTCCTAGGCTGGGTGCAGAATTTTTTTAGAGGCATAGCGGGGGGTCTAGGGTTTGATATGAACTTTGCTTTGAAGGTCATGTTTGTATATACATACATTATATATACATATACAGGCATTGTCCGCAATCACGAATCAATTGGTTCTGAGGAAACCGTTCGTAAAGCGAAAATTCGTAAAGTGAACCGAATTTTTCCATAGGAACAAATGTAATACGGTTAATTCGTTTCTAACTCGGCTCCCAAGGCCTAAAAATTCACGAAAATAGACGCGTCTTTGCATTTTAAAGGAGGAATAAGCATACAAATATAAAATTAATTAATATTAAATCAGTTTCATATTAAAAAATAAAAGCTACTTTTAGACATTAATTTGAAAAAGACTTAGATGAACTTCCCCTGGAGTGGGAGGTTTCACTCGTGGGCTTCCTGAAGGAGTGCAAAGAAGTTTATCCGGCCTTGTTTCTCATCTCTCTCAAAATCTCCTTATAGCATGCAATGTTACTGTGGACTCCATTGGCAACTTTGCTCCTCCTTTCAAATTGGATTCGTAATTGCAGATTTTCGTAAAGCGAACGTTCGTAAAGCGGTGATTGGTGTAAATTAGGGTCATTCGTAATTGCAGATTTTCGTAAAGCGAACGTTCGTAAAGCGGTCATTGCCTATATAACAGGGCATTCAATTAACCGGGGACCACACAGCAACCTCGTATCCGGGCGTCATGAGTGGTGTAAACTAGATAACGGTCATGCGCCATGCAAACTAGTGCGCATACAAATGCAATTTTTTTCGTATGTTGCGCATATTTGAAAATAATGTCATTTTCGTTATTAAAATATAAAAATTTATTAGTATACAAATTTTCAGCTAAATCCCACGGGGTCGTCCATTTGGAAAAGATCCAAGAGTAAAATGTGGTAAAAAATTAATCAAATTTATAATTAAATAAACAGAATAAAAGGCTCACCTAAAGATCAGGGTCCCCAGCCTTCGTTAGTTAGCCTTATAAGGCTAACTAAAGAAGGCTTGGGGCCCTGATCTTCAGGTGATCCGAATAAAATAAGAATCAAAATATTATAAAATGTTAAAACACGGTTCAAAAATACACAATAGAAAACTATATTAATCTTAAGTATATGACATCTTGCAATCACAACAAACAATATTCAAACAGAGGATAACTATGAGAGATTCATCATCCTGCGATGTTGAAGTCAAAAGCAGAGGTATAATCGTTCAGTGTGACTTTTGCTTTACGGATATGCGAAGATTCTAAGATACAAAGAGTGGTTAGTTGATTGTTGCTCTTGGTATTTATGATTTGAGAGAAGGAAGGGTCAATGGGACAGTCGGTGGTGAAGCACTGTAAACAATATGTGACATGTTTCACCACCTGAGCACCCCATTGACCCTTCTTCCTTTCAAATCATAAATACCAATAATAACAACCAACTAACCACTCTTTGTATCTTAGAATCTTTGCATATCCGTAAAGCAAAAGTTACATTGAACGATTATACCTCTGCTTTTGACTTTAACATCGTGGGATGATGAGTCTTTCATAGTTTCCCTCTTTCAATATTGTTTACTGTGATTGAAAAACAAAACGTCATATACAGATAAAGTTGGTTTAGTATTTTTTTTTTACAAGAGTACATTACAGGCTTTTGAGGAATTTTACCTTTGCAATCAATAGTTTAGACAATTCTAAGACATTTTTCTTCTATGCCATTTCTCTCGCAAATTACGTATAAGCGAGATATCTAGTGTTTACTTTGTTTTAGCCGTCTATTGGTGCAATCGTGTGGTTCAAATTTTGAATTCAGTTAGTCTCGCCCGCCAAGAAACTTGATCGTCATGGCTGAAAGGTGTGGCGGTTGTGGCGATTCTGGTCAAGGTAAGATTTTGGCAATTATTCCCGATATGTTAGGTTAGGTTGTAAATTTTTGCAAGTGTACATTACAGGCTTTGTAAATCAAAACTGTTTTTCTGATTGGGTTTGAACGAAGGTTAATTTCGTTCAAACATCATCAAAAACAATTGGGGAAAACAGTTTTTATATAACCTAACTAACCTAAAATTCCAAAATTCCTCAAAAGCCTGTAATGTACTCTGTAAAAAAAAAAATACAGGTTAGGTTAGGTGGTACTTGTAGGTTATCTCCCCCCTCTCACCAATTTTGACAGGAATTTTCGTTAAAACTAACGAAAATATCACGACTTAACCTAACCAATTATCAAGGGCGTACAGTTTATCTATTAGTAAATACTATTCCAGAAACAAACTATTATAATTAATAATAAATCAATTGTACGCCCTTGATAATTGGTTAGGTTAAGTCGTGATATTTTCGTTAGTTTTAACGAAAATATTGTCAAAATTGGTGGGCGGGAGAACCTACAAGTACCGGTTAGGTTATATATTAAAACTTTGATTTTTTTTTTTTTGAACGAAATTAACTTTTTTTATCGCAAATCACTACCTTTTGAAGTTAGTGCATCTCAGAAACTAGTGATTTCCGATAGAAACGAAAGTTCTATTCGTTCAAACGCATCAAAAACCATCAGAAAACATAGTTTTGATTTACAAAGCCTGTAATGTACACTTGTAAAAATTTACCGTTGGTTTATCCGCACATCCATGTTCGAGGCAGTGTGGATAATCTAATGTTTTCCATGAAAAAATAGATAAGTACATAAGTGTTTAAAAAATGCGTTTGAAGAAAATTACTGTATTATAACTGACCAGAAGTACATTATTGTACAATAACATACTGTAGTTATAGTTAGTGTTGTTGCTGTGTGTTACATACAGTAATAACTAATCCACTAAATTCTTGAAGAAAAGCGAGGAAAAATTCTGGAAATTGGCAAGAATTTCTGTAGATTTCGCTTATATGCAATTTTTCATAATAAAAATGAATTTTATTTAAAATGTACATATTTACGCAATAAAATTAATATAATATTTATCATACATTAATATTTTTACATACTGTATTTTGGACGACCCCAAAATATGCGGATAAACCAAATTTGCGGATGATGTATTCGGAGGATAAACCAACTTTATCCATACCTAAGATTAATGTAGGTTTTTATTGTATATTTTTGAACCGTGTTTTAATGTTTTATATTATTTCAGTTCTTATTTTATCCTCTTTATTCAATTGTAAATTTGTTTAATGTTTTATCACATTTTAACCTTTAATTTATTGGGAAAATGGTAAGATAAACCTCGGTCTCTCCGGTCTCTATAACTTATACGGTGACAGATTTCGTTTTTACATCAGGGATCCTTTTTAGGTGGTTTGTAAAATATAAAAAAAAAATTTGATTAATTTTTTACAACCCTTATTCGTCATTTCCCCTAATATTGTACTTAATAAAAACTGTCATATAAACTTGAAAAATCTTATGGTAATTTTTTGTTTTCAATACAACAATTTATATTAACATTTACCATTTATTGTTGTATTCGTAATTTTTAGCAACTGAAAATGAAACTTCATTTTAGAAACGTTTGTTGACAATGATAAATAGAGGGTTTTTTGGTCATCCTGAAGCTGATTCCCTAAGAACAAACCTTTGAGTGAGATTATATGTATATATATATATATACAGGCCCGTAGCCAGGGGGGGCCGGGGGGTCGAACATCCCCCTTGACAGAAAAGGTCCACTTTTGTAACCATAGTTATAACTTGTGATAACATAATATACGTACTAACAACATTTAGTAAATAAACTGTTGCATTTTTTTTTAAACTTTACAAACTAATCTAAACCCCCTCCGTAGTGACTAGGTCGTTGCACCAAAAGGTCCGCTTTCAGCAAAATCCTATTTTGGCGTCCCAAATTATTCAATCAACCAAAAATGAACGGCACCCAAACACTTTCAAATTACTTGTTTATGTTAATTAGGTTAATTGACTGCCCGATTAGGTCAACTGTACGCCCTTGATGATTGGTTAGGTTGTCTTGATATTTTCGTTAGTTTAAACGAAAATATCACTACCAATCACTAACCAATCGTCAAGGGCGTACAGTTGACCTAACTGGTTGGTTGAATAATTTGGGACGCCAAAATAGGATATCACCCGCCTTTCTACAATTTTGACTCCCCCCTCCCCTTCGGAAGTTTTGGCTACGAGTCTATCTATCTATCTAGCTATCCTTATCCTTGATACAGACTGCAGAATCTACAGAATTCTCTCACGACAATCCCATATTTGCCAAAATTCTGACTACAAATATGAAAAATTCTCGCACATAATATTTAAGTCTCCCGTTAATTTCAAGCAAAACTTTAATTTTAGTTTAAACTTTCGTCCGACATATCGAGATCCACTAATTTCAGTTAAAATGCTCGCCATTCCATTTAAAACAAACTCTCGCTCGACGCGTCGGGCATGAAGGTGTTATGGAAAAAATCCTCGTGAGATGGTCGGTAAATTTGAGCATATTTTACAGACTAGACATTGACAATAATTAATTAATGTAGAGAAATATGCTAAAGTACCCCATGAAAACACACAGAAAATGGCTGAGAATTAAAGAAAATGCTTGAATATTATCGGTTACATTTGGAAAAAATTAAGCTATTTGGGCCTATCGAGGTTATCCAAATCATAAGCTATACTTTATAATAAAATTTTGCAAAATGTCAATCTTAAATCAATTAATGAACATAAAACTATGTACAGAGCTACCAAAGTAGTCTAGATAACTTAAGCTAAAAATATACACTATTTACAATCTACAAACTCACTCTCTCATTCATGAAAACGTACAAATTTTTCTTAAAACTAACTAAGGAGCCACTATTTACCAAATCATATGGTAAGTCATTCAAAAAGCTACTCTGACTGAAAAAGTAATTTCGTAGATGTCTGCAAGTCTGTGTTCTTATTTCTTGCGTCTTCTTATTCCATCAGAAGTTAATCTTAAGGAGATGCCATCACCTGAATTTCGAAAAAATAACTATATGGCCGTAATCTATATAAAAATATAACACTTTTTTTCAAGAGTACCATTTTTGTGCAAATACGTTATAAGCAAGTTATTGCAAATGATGACATTTCCTTAAGATTTACCATCATCAGAATAATAAGAAAAAGTTACTAACATCTTAATTGTCCAAACCTGAAACATTTTGAACATTTTGAACATTTATAATATCTCCCCTCAAACAACGTCTCTCAAAACTAAATATACTCGTTTCCTTTCAGAGGGGGATCCAGGGGACTTAATTGAAGCAACGGGGCTTAATTTGGAGGCCTCGTACATCCTGGTTAAACAAAATTAGGTTAAACGTTTGAATGCTCATGTCCACGTTGCTTCAATTAAGCCCCCTGCTCCCCCCCCCTACTCTGGATCCGCCTATGCTTCCTTTAATTTTTCCCTGTATTCCAATCTTCTTAGGTTAGGGATAAGCTTAGTTACCCTACGTTGCACACCTTCAAGCATATCATATCTAAGCTTGAATGCAGTATTCTATGCGAGGCTTAACATAAGAATTATATAATTTAAAATGACTTCCTTACTCTTGTAACTAACATTCCTCTTAACAATTCCTAACATTTTATTTGCCTTTTTTCTAGCCTCTAAACATTACTTTCAAAATTTTAGATCACTACTAACTACAGTATAATACCAAGATCTTTTTCCCGTCTAACATCCTCTAATCAGCCAGTTTCATTGCATCTCACAACTAAAATTTTCATTACTTCTACCAAAATGGATAACTTTGCATATTTGAACATTGAATTCCATCTGCCATTTACTCGCTCAACTAACTAATCTATCAAGATCTTTTTGGAGTTTATAAGTATTTTCTATATTTGTAACTTGGGCAACTAACTTTTGTATCATCTACACCGTCTGCCAATAAAAAGGGGTTCACTCTAAAACCAGCCATGAAATCAACATTTGTTAACTATTCATGAAACTCATACAGAGCAAAACTATGTAAACAGTATATATGTACACTAATTTTTAGATTATTATATTCAAAATTAATGATTTAATGAGGATTGTTTATGTTCAACAAATTTTGTTGGTGAACATCGCTCCAGTTTTGAATTCTGGGAGTCTACAAAGGCGGTAAAATTTTGGTAATAAAATTTTTATTCTCATTTTAGTTATAAAATACATCACAAGATTTATAAAATATATAGGAAATGACTCCATGTGATACACTTTCAAATGCTTTTCTCATTGATGAAAAGAGCTTCACTGTGGAGCCACTTCGGAACAGTCAAAATGACAGAGTTTACTCGCACGTCCAATGTGAGAATGAAATACCTGATAGCAGACTTTTTGAAACCAGAAGTCATTTCTCAGGTAGTGTCATGGTGTCAGTTGGCATATCAAAGTTAGGAGAAACATCCATTCATTTTATTGAGCCTGGTGTAAAAGTCAATGCCGAGAACTATTTTGTCCAAAATTGGATCGCGTACGCCAAGTGTGGTCTAACTAATGATTTTATAAAGAGGAACAATAATATCGCGCGATTTGTACTCAAAATTCCTAGCCAATAAACCTAGCACTTTCTTCGCTTTGTTGACTGCTGCTGTACTTTGTTTCGCTATTTTTTAATCACCAGTGACTATAACTCCTGTCCCCCCCCCCCCCCCCCCCCCCCGATCAACTCTTGCCAACTCCTTCCCTGACATATACTACACGCAAAATTACCGTTACGCGAACCTATATGTAAAATTTTACTTATCGACGTTAAATCTCATTTACCATGTGACCTACCAATCTACAATTTTATTCAGATCTTCCTGATTTTACCTTTTATCTTCGTCGTTAATATCCCTACTACCCAACTTCGTGTCATCCGCAAATTTTGAAACCGTACTGACTAGGCTGACATCTAAATCGTTAATATATATATATATATATATATATATATATATATATATATATATATTATATATATATTATATATATATATATATAAGAAAAAGCAAGGGGCCCAATACAGAATCCTGAGGAACGCTGCTCGCTACATTAGCCTAAGAAGACTCCGCTCCATCAACGACCACACTCCGTTTCCTACCTCGCAACCACTCTTCTATACCATTTATTACTAAACCCCTGATTACATGAGCCTTAGTTTTTCAGCGAGTCTTTTGTGCGGTACGGCGTCAAACGCTTTATGAAATCTAAATATACTACATCTACCGCCCGATGACTATCGTAAACTTCAACCACGCTTTGGAAAAATTTTAGAAGATTAGTTAATATAAGCTGCTTAAGCAAGATTTGTTTCGCCTAAAACCGTGCTGCGTATTTTTAACCAAGTTATGCGATGCGAAGTGTTCGACTATACGATCCCTTTTGGTGAATATAATTGTAGTCCTTTGAACCTCACTTAAAAGTTAAAATAGTGTGTGTAGAATACATTCATGTAATATGAAATACATAAATAATGTAATTGAGGTATAAACTATGCTGAAAGACTTTAGTCTGCATCTGAAAACTACAAACTGGGCCACAATCAGTGTTTAACAAGGCTTCCTTTTACGACAGACCGGAAAGGAGGGGCCAATGACAAGGCTGAAATGCTTAAATTCTCTCTCTCTCTCTGATTAGGTTCCGTGTGTGCGTCCCTCGGGTGAAGCGTAGTAACTCGCGAGGCAATAAGCTCGATCTCCGGCGGGCGGACTTTGTTACCCTCCGGGATAGCGTAGGTGAGATGGGGTTAGAGGTCGGCGGCGATGTTGAGGGAATGTGGAGTGCATTCCAGGACGAGTTTATGGTGCTGCAGTTTCCTGCCATACCCTCAAAACCGGTCACCCCCGTTTCAACGCAGCCTAAGTGCTTCAATCGTGACATCGCTTCGGCTATCCGAAATAGGAAAGTAGCGTATAGGAGGGCGAAGGCCAATCGTTCCCATGAGAACACTGAAGCGTATGTCCGCCTGTGTAGGGAAGTGAAGGCGAAGGTTAGGCTAGCGAAACGTAACGAAGAACTATGGGTGGCAAGCCTCTGCAAGGGGAACCCTAAGGAGTTCTTAAGTTAGGTTAATAGTAGAAAGCCCATTAGAAGCGGCGTTCTGCGGACCTCCGACGCCGACATCGCTAATGTGCTTAATGAGTACTTTGCGGGAGTGTTCACCAGGGAGGACACCCGCGTCATCCCCGAGCCAGGCGTTAGGCACGAAGGTGCTGGCCTGGATAGTGTTCGATGTACCGGGACAGTCGTTGCCGATAGAATAGACAAACTGATCGCGTTTAAGGCTCCTGGGCCAGACCAGTTTCTACCCAGTGTTGCGAGAGGTGCGCGACCAGGTGGCTGCCCACCTGGCTACAATCTTCAATAAATCGTTGGAGACGGGCCAGGTGCCTGGTGACTGGAGGGAAGCCAACGTGACCCCTATCTTTAAGAAAGGGGATCACGAAAGTCCAGGGAACTATCGTCCCATTAGTCTCACTTCAGTTGTAGGTAAATTATTAGAGGGGATAATAGCGGATAGGATCGTTGACCATTTGGATTCCTACAAGCTGCTTGGGGACTCCCAACATGGGTTTAGACGGCATAGGTCGTGTCTCACCAACTTGCTCGAGTTTTTCCACGTCATGTTGAGTGAGTACGATAAGAGTATGGCGATTGATATACTTTATCTCGACTTTCAGAAAGCCTTTGATAAGGTACCTCACCGCCGGCTAATGGCGAAAGTGCGCGCGCTGAGTATCGGTGGGGAAATAGGTAGGTGGATTGAAAACTGGCTGAAGAATAGGCAGCAGAGGGTTGTAATTAAAGGGGTTCGGGTTGGGCCTCGGTCACTAGTGGGATTCCTCAGGGTTCCGTTTTGGGGCCACTGTTGTTTATCATTTACATAAATGATATCGACGGTGGCATCGTCAGTCGGATCGTCAAATTCGCTGATGACACCAAGTTTGGGGCCAATGTTGGGACGCCCGAAGCGATGGGGGAACTGCGTGCGGACCTAGGTAGGATAGGAGAGTGGTCCGAAAAATGGCAAATGCCGTTTAACTTGGGTAAATGCAAAGTTATGCACATTGGCTACGCCAATCCCAAGTCGGACTACTCGATGTTCGGGAACAATATCGAGGCGACTGATTTGGAAAAGGACTTGGGTGTGCTAATTAGCAGCGACCTTAAGTTTACCAAACAGTGTGTAGAGGTGAAAAAGAAAGCCCAGAAGCTGTTGGGTTATATCAGGAGGCAATTTCAGTTTCGGAACAAGGAGATTGTGCTCTCTCTGTACAATTCCCTGGTTCGGCCGCACCTGGAGTATGCAGTGCAGTTCTGGTCGCCCACCCTCAGGAAAGATATTGAAAGGCTGGAGCGAATGCAGGCGAGGGCCACAAAATTAATCCCTTCCATTAGGCACATGGGCTACAATCGCCGGTTACGCGCCCTGAACTTGTTTTCGCTGGAAACTCGGAGGCTGCGCGGTCAACTGATCGAGGTTTTCAAGCTCTTACGCGGGTTCAACGATGTCGATTTTAGAAGCATGTTTAATTTAAATGATAACCCAACTCGTAACTAGTTCCAAATTGGATTTGAAACGGTTTAGGACTAGTGTGTGTGTGGGAATTACTTTACGTATAAGATCTGTGACACGTGGAACAGGATACCTTCAGAAGTTGTGAACAGTTCCTCTGTGGATCATTTCGAGAAAAGGTTAGACCAAATCTTGCACACTATTTGAGGGTGTAGAAAATTTTCCCTGCATTGTTGCCATCGGTACCTCCTCGGTATGGGCCGCAAGGCCTTTTGAGGTACTTCTTTTCCTTGTAACTCCTTGTAATACTCTCTCTCTATTATATATATATATATATATATATACAGGGTGGGCCGTAAGTTTCCATACATAGGAAAAATTAAACGTTTGTTTTTATGTTTCAGATACCCTAAGAATATGCGTTTGACGAAAGAGCAACGAATTGAATTGGTCCTGTGGAGTGGCCTCCCAGATCCCCAGATCTCACCCCCCTTGATTTCTATCTTTGGGGGCACTTGAAGGCCATGGTGTATCAGGAAAAGATACGAGACATAAATCATCTAAAGGAACGTATCACCAACGCCATTACAAGCATAACGTCAACTGTGCTAATGCGTGTTCATCAACAGTGGGGAACACGTATTGAAATGTGTTTTCAAAACAATGGCAACCATGTAGAGCATATTATATAAATAAAAATGGTTGTCCATAAAAAAATGTGCGAAAAATGCTCTGTATGAATTGGTCCACAATTGACCCACCCCTTATATCTCCAGTCTAACTATAGAGTAGATCAAGTCTAGCCTAGAGGGGTCAGCCTAGAGATTCCGGAAATGGTCCAGAGCGGGCAGATAAATTGAGGTCCACAGTAGGATTCCTCACCAAATTAGGTTAGGGCAATCTACCTTCACCTTTGTTTGGGGGAGGTATCTTTTGAGTTTGAGTACTATTGTTTGGACACTTTGGTGAATCACACATTGATGAGACATGTCGTAAACTTTTACAAAACTTACACTTGAATCTTAACCTAGATTTACAGTCTTTCTTATAATGTCCCTGGCCAGTACACTTTTTACACAGGTTCAACTGTTCACATCTTTTAGCTCTTTGGTTAAAGTCTGAATATTTGTCACACCCAGTACTACTGTGTTCATTACTTGCACAAAATTTGCAATGTGGTGTGTAAGTTGAGGCAGCAGTTACATTAAAGTTCTGTAATGTAGGTGTTCGTGTATTACAGTTGGTCACATATGATTCTACAGTATCAAGTTTTGTCTGTTTGGCTGTAGCTAGTTGGTCTCTGGGAACAGTCTTTGGTTTATCCATAGTCTGGGTCTTATTTTGTGTTGGAAAATCTCTCAATTTGTAATTAGTTAGGATATTGGGGAAGTGTTTTCTTATATCTTCAAGATTAGGATAATTTTCTCCCGTCTTTAGAATTAAAATATCTTTAACCCTCAAAGGAAGGCACCTAAGTACTATGCCTTGTATAATCCAAGATGAAGCTTTAATATCTATCTCATTGCTAACTAGTTGTCCTATAATAGCTTCTAATTTTGTATAAAAATTTTCCATATCACTATGGTTATCTTTTATGGGTGCAAATTCAAAAATTTGTTGAGATAATTCATATACAATCTCATCTTTATTAATGTAATTACGTTTTAAGATATCAATAGCTACTTCATATGAATTCCCTACGGCTGGTAAATAGGCTATCAGGTTATAGGCTGGGCCTTTAAGGAAACTAGTTAAGTAGCTAAACTTTTCAACAGTTGAAATATAAGGTTTATTACCTATTAAATTCTCAAATTTGTCAATGAAAGATTGGAGTTGTACCGTGTCCCCTTCAAATGTTGGTACTAGCAAAATGGGTAACTGAGCCCTCAATTCTTGTGACTCAGGATTTAGCATGCCACTTAAATTTTGTTGAAGGTTAGCTCTACTTTGATTAAAATCAGAATTAGGTTTTTTTGGTGTTAAGTCAGTCAAACGAGACCGTAGTCTCCTTATTTGCTGTTCAATTGAGATTACCTGATCATCATTATCAGCGTAAAGGTCTATCAATTGTTCTTCAGCCATTTGGGATTCAACTAACTCTGAAATACTCTCATTAACGGCTATTATTTCCTCCTTTTTAGTTTCCAATTTAAGAATTACACACTCTAAATCTCCTTACCTGGTTGTGTAATATTGTTAAAAGTGTTCACAGCCTTTGTAACAGCTCCCAACTTTGCCCCCCTTTTCTTTTTTAACTTTTTCAATTCCGCACTGTCCATGTCTAAGTCAAAATTGTTTAACTGGGGATCGTAATGAAATAGAGGACAAGAAGAAATTACCAGAGAAGAGAGAGCACAGACAAAACAGTCAAGTTTAAATTTGGTTTAATCCCCACCAAGTACTTATGTGTCACTCAGGTCTAAGCTTATAAGAGAATGAGACTCCTTAAATGTAAATGTTTCCTAGTTAGGCCCTAGGTTGTAGACCTAATTAGGCTTGATTAGGTTAGGCTTAGGCTAGACCATTTAGCCTAATTCTGCAATTTTTGTTAAGTAAGGTTAAGGTTTGTAAATTCCCCACACGGGCCACAATGCGAAAAATGCTCTGTATGAATTGGTCCACAATTAACCCACCCCTTATATCTCCAGTCTAACTATAGAGTAGATCAAGTCTAGCCTAGAGGGGTCAGCCTATAGATTCCGGAAATGGTCCAGAGCGGGCAGATAAATTGAGGTCCACAGTAGGATTCCTCACCAAATTAGGTTAGGGCAATCTACCTTCACCTTTGTTAAGCTATGAGTTGATGCTGGGTCTTAGGCCACAATGTAGGCCTAACTTGTCTGACCCAGCTTAATTTAATGTGATTAATTTGCTGGGTTAAAAACACAATTAGTCACTTACTGTTAGTTATTAGAGAGTCTCTTTTCTCCTTCCTGTTTAATTGTCGAGAGCGTACTTGCTGGTGGGGATCTTTTTCGTTGTCTGTTCTCGTCCCTTCTCCCGTTCCGTCCTTTCGCCCCGTTGTTCGTTTTCGTTCCTTTGTTCTCCTCTTCGCGGGGCTTTTTCCACCAGCGTAGTCTTGGTTTTTTCCTCGGTTAGTTGAGTGGTAATGTATCTATTACCGAGCACGCTCTTGTCACACAGTATATAAATACTAGTGTGGAGAATAACTCTGGTGAGCAACCAATTGGTTTCATCCACCCAGTTATTGACATAAAAGGAATTTAATAATTGTTAGATTAACTACCTACCTACTCAGTGAACCATTTTCGTTACCTCCCAACTACCCACTCATCAGTTTTCCATAAAATGTTTATTTTTCCTATGTATGGAAACTTACGGCCCACCCTGTATATATATATATATATATATATATATAATTTTAATTATTATGAGTAGCAAATGAAATAATTAATAGTAATGATAATATATATAATAAAATATTTTTGTCCTAATTAGTTTCCCGTAGGCTTATTCCATTAACTTTTTAACGCTGACTACTTTCTCGTCAGCAGCGCGGAATAACAAAATTATTTATTGAAAGTTTTTCATATAAAAACGTTTAAAATGGAATTTTGGTGCTGTTCGAAGACCACGTGGAATCGATAATGTTGCCATCGTGTGAGCACATAACAGAGTTGCCAATACGTGCTACATGAAAGTCATCTGCCAGAAAGGTGGTGACTTCAAAATACTCCAAGTCTAGAAAATTCTACGTGTAATCTCATGTCATCATTAAGATATCAAACCTTTATTTAAAATTTCATCAGAAAAATATTTCCTTTTCAACGTCAAAAAACTGATTTTCAGACTTAATATTATTTACGAAACCGATTTTTTCAACGCAAAAAGTTTTATGTACCGAGTTTGTTCCTAGAAATAATGAATATAGGCCTAGGCTCTACGTTGAATTTGCATGATACTATAGAAATTTAGTTTACTTCACTTTATTCTTTTGGAGAATAGAAATATCTAAGTTTTTTCAGAAATTTTCAATATACTGCAGTACATGCTCTCTATCTATCTATCTATCTATCTACCTATCTAAAAAACTTGTGTGTGTAAATACTTACTCTCTGAATATGTGCTATGTGATTTTTAATACAGTACTTGGAAGCTTATTGACTGAGTCATAACGAAAATTCTATTATGTGCCACGTTGACCTGGGGCAAGCCTATACGTCATACTTATACAGTCATAAGAGAGAATATCACAATCCGTAGCCTACAAGTGTTACACCATTCAGGAAATTTAAAAAAATTTAATAATTATGCCTATTTACATGAAAATTAGTACTTTATTATAGAAGAATAAAGGATTTTTTTTATTTCACCACTTGAATTATAATGAAATTATAATAAAAAATACTGTATAAGCCTAACACGTACCTTTTGGTTCATAATTCCACAACGTGTGCAAAATCTGATCATAGGCCTTACCATAAGTTTGGCCTATTGAAGATATCAGCTATAATTCTTTGTTCAATTGTATTTTAAAATTTGAAGCAAATCTGTAACATGGAATATGATGGATGAAAAAACTCATAAACTAGGACCTAGTCACCTAGCCTACTCCTATAATTTGTAGAAATTCTGAACCACTTTCTTGTATTTAAAATTAAAACAGTGTAAGCCTATTTCTCTCATCGGTTGTCACAAGAGCTCAATCAGAAAAAGAAAACAAGAATTTGTCGTAAGACCTATGGTTAAAAATGCAATAAAACACTCGATGTTGAGTCTATTTACAGTTGTGGTTTCAATAGGCTCAATTTCATATATCACTATTTTATTAATAAAGATTCCCCAAAACCATAATGATTTGAAATAAGGTTATATCATACTAATGAATCCATAGACTTCTCACGGCCTTTTCATATTAATTAATGAATCCTTAGGTTTAGCCTGTAAGTAGGCCTTACTGAAGGCTACGTTTGGAATTTAATTAATTCAGCCTTTTTTTACGATATATCGGTTTACAACCTTAAATATTGTCAGAACTTAAACATGGAATGTCTAATAATATACTGTAATACAATTATTATAACTGAAACATTACAAGTACGGTAATTAGAAATTTATTAGTAATAATAAAGTGGCTCTATGTAATAATATATTACATATATGTGACATTAGAAGCCTATTGGGAAATATTAAAGGCATACTAAGACACACTGTAGCTCTTCTCGAAGCTTCTAGAAGATTCCCCGGAATAAGGTTACGCGGTCCGAACTTCCGTAAACAAGTTCGCATCATATTTTTCACAATTTTGGTCTTTTTAAATAGGACAGTTTAAAAGTAGGTTTACATTGAGTTTATAAAGCAGTTAGAATTTGTTATTCATTATTTTTAAGTAATGTTGTATGAAGAGTTTGAAAAAAGGGCTATTGAATTATTATTTCAACGCGCATCAATACATTGTACTTGCCTTGGAGAAGCACCTATATATATATAAGTGCGAGAGCCGCCGAGAGAGAGAGTATTTTCCCGCTCAGTTTAAAAGGAATCTTCGGCGTGTGCGCGAGGCTTCGAGATTTATCCTTGTATTTTTAATAAGTGGTGTTCCAGTAACTTGTATTTAAAGTGAGTAGGTCTATTTTATAGTAAAATTGCAGTTTAGCACCCAACTGGTGAGCCCATTTTTTTTCTAGTGCACTTTTTGCTTGTCTTTCCAAATATGGAATCCAAATTTGTCGCAAATAAATAAAAAGTTAGCTATTTGAAGTTAACCTAACCCAACCTAATTTAATGACCTATCAATATTAAAACCTTACCTTTTATGGTTTGTAGTTTCACGATTTCCAAAAAGTCGTGAAGCACCGTCCTTTCGTCAGGATAAGCTGCTCAAAACAAGTAGGCCCTACCTGATAAATATTATTGTAATACACGGCACGATTTACAGACTTGGAACCCAGGATTTGATGTCTTTCTAAAGCCTCTCAATGTTTTGTGGGTATTATTATAGTTTCAACCACAACTTGATTACTGCATATTTGATATTTGTAATAGGTACATTTAAAGATGTTTTTTTTCCTATAACTTCCGTCGCAAATGAATAATAACTGAAAATAACTTTAGCGATTGGTACCTGTAAGCGGTATATCGGTATATTTAAGGTATTGTACTAAGCCGTATTCGCTGAGGCGGCGGCGGCGGCTCGCTCCCATTTATAATCGTGGTTTAGTCTTAAAATGGCGCTTATATGTGATGGTTGTAATGAGGATGAGTAGCAAGTTACAGCGAAATTTCATAGTAAAAACCAAGAATCTTTAAGTTTTTTGCGTTCGCACGGTGTTTTGCCTAATTCAGTTAAGTGTAACAATTGTGATCTCCCGTGTACGTACCGCGCGGATAGACACCAGTGGCAATGTGGACGTTCTTATTCCCAAAACCAAAAAACGACGGTGGTGTAATTTCAGTATTAGCGATTATAAGGGCACTTTTCTCGAGGGAACTCGCATTCCACCTTGGAAACGTGCTTTTTATTAATAATTGGCTTCAAAAGAAGTGCGATCATCAAACAGTTCTGCGTTGTTTGCAATTTTCCCCTAATACAAGCGTGGACTGGCGTAGTTTTTGTTCAGAGGTCACTGAGTACTGTTTCGAAAAACAGGAACCGATCGGTGGTCCTGGAGTTGTGGTTGAGGTGGACGATTCGGTTTTTGGAAAAAGAAAGCACGAACGCGTAAGACTATTAAGCCAGACCTGGGTCTTGGGGGGAATCGAACGTGTAAACAAGATATTTTTCGTAGTGCCTCTAGTGGAGCCGTTAGCTCAAAAGAGAGACGCAGCCACTCTTATTCCCCTAATCCAGAAGTATATTCTTCCCGGGTCAATCGTCACTACCGACGGGTGGGCAGCGTATCTAACTTTGAAAGACTACGGTTATACCCACGGCGTGGTGAACCCTTACCTTACCTTAAAGCGCTTCTGCCTCAAGGGTGCGCTGCTCCCACGAAGTCCACTCAGCGCCTCCTGAGGCGGGGCCACGACGGGGTCGCCACCCTTCTTTTCTCTTGCTCCTGCCATACGATTTGGTCCCCTATTGAATTTGTGGGGGCTGGTCTGGCAGAGGAATACCCTGACACTGTGGGTTGGTCGGGTATGTTGGCTAAAAACATGTCCAAGTGTTTTTTAAAAGTATCTACTGGGACTGCACTTATATCTCTAAGGTACTGAGGCAAGGAGTTAAACAGGCGAGAACCCTGCCTAGAGATACTATTATATTGAAGGGTTTGAATCCTTCTCAGACTGTTTGGTGGGAGGTGATATTTTTTACACATTCTGCCAGTTCTTGTTAAGGTGGGCACAATTGGTTCAGTATTGGGGGCAACTAAAAGCCCTTCTAGAATTTTCCAGGTGTAGATTAGGATGTATCTCTCAAACCTTCTCTCTATGGAGTAAAGGTTGAGGCCTCTAAGCCTATCCCAGTAGTTTAATTTGTTTTTACTCACCTGTTGCCCATCAGGTTGTTTAATATACGAGGTAAAGGTTCTTTGTAGGCCCTCAATTTTTTGCAATTCATTCTGTTTGTGGGGAAACCATAATTGAGAGCAGTAGTCAATGCGTGGAAGGACAAGTGATTTCCACAGGGTAAGCATGGTCATACTGTCCCTAGTTCTGAATGTCCTCAGTATATATCCTATTAGTTGTTTGCATGATGAGGTTACTTTGTCAATGTGCCTGTTGAATGTTGCATCTTCAGATAATATAATCCCTAGATCCCTGACATGATCAGTTTGTGCAATATCTTTTCCTGTGGGTCCAGTGTAGTTGAATTGTTCTTTCAGGTATTTATTTTTGTCCATACTTAATTAGTTCAAATTTGTCTTCATTGAAGGCCATATTGTTTGCATCTGCCCATGCATATATAGTTTGTAGATCTTTTTGTAGCTCTACACAGTCTTCTTTTTCTGTAATTGGTCTTAGTATTCTGGTATCATCTGCGAATGACAGGAGAGAGCTTCCTAGGTTACAAAAATTTTGTGAATCCAGAAAACCCCGAAATCCATACGCAAAACATTGAACGACTTTGGAGGGATATAAAAGAGTGATCGAAATGGCCTGGAATTAAGGCTCAGTATTTTCGTCAGTATCTCGGCCGCTACCTGTTCCAACGTCAAGCTGGAGAACAAATTCTTCACAAATTTTTGCTGGAAACTGCGAAGCTATACCCTCCTCAAAGCGTCAGACAGGGAGGACCACGACCGGAAAAAGTCCGAATCCCACATGACGATGAGTCAGAGGAAGAGGCAGATGAACCAGAATCACTCCAATAAAGTGAGGTTAGGTTCGATTCCTAGGTTTTCCGTTGGTTTCTGATTCCGATTCATCTGAAAATGACATTCATTTCCGTCGCTAATCACTCGTTTTTTATCCCCCCTCACCCAAAAACCCCTATTTCACACGCATTCCCCCATATTGTGTGTGTGGTGGGGGGGGGGGGGGGGGGGTCGCAAAACGCTCTTTTTACCAGAAAGTATTTTTCTGGGTAATTTTGTTCTGAAAGAATGAGATACGTTTCTTGTGCAAATGAGTAGTTTTCAAGATACATTCAAGCTTGGTCTCCTCACTTTAGGCATGATATTGATATGCTTGAAGGTGTGCAACGTAAGGCAACCAAGCTTATCCCTAACCTAAGAACATTGGAATACAGGGGAAGATAAAGATTCGGTAAAACATCCACCTAAACTAGTGACGAAAATAGGTTTTTCTGGTGTATTCATGCTGTTTCAATTGAATCTGACCTTCATTTTTGGCGCAAATGCACCGTTATGGAGGTTTTTTACATTATAATTTTAATATTTCTAATATAAGTTTTTTATTAGTGAAATTTTATGCCATGAATTTAAAAAAGTAAAAAATTTTCTTAACATAGGTTTTTGTCTTGTTTTAAAGGGCTCTTAATAAAATAACAATACTGAAAGACAGCGAGTCTGGTGCCCGTCAAATTACTTGCCCAGATTCAGATTATGCGAACGGGTGTAGCCATTGAATTAGATATGACCTTTGAATTAATAGGCCTATTTAGGGTCATTTTACTCCAGTAACCCTGGAGGTAGACCTAGTGTGGGAATGTGGAATGTCAATATGAAGGCTTTTTTTTTTCTTGCGATTACGAGACATTTGACATTTTTCGCCATTTCAGATGCCCGAAGAAATGCAAGTGGAGAACCAGGAGGAGGTGGAGACGTTCGCTTTCCAGGCGGAGATCGCCCAGTTGATGTCCTTGATCATCAACACCTTCTACAGTAACAAGGAAATCTTCCTTCGGGAGATCATCTCGAACTCGTCAGACGCCCTCGATAAGATCAGATACGAATCCCTCACTGAACCCTCAAAACTCGATACGGGCAAGGAACTTTTCATAAAGATCGTGCCCAACAAGAATGACCGTACCCTTACCATCATTGATACGTAAGTCATTTGTTTGGACCCCTTTTGGCATTCCCTGAGACGACAAAGTGCCATCTTTGTTTTCGATAACTAGATGCCAAGGCGCACTTTTGGTCTTCAGGTAAATAACTAATTTGTTGGTCACTTTCAGTACCATAGGCCTATACTGAAATTAAGACTTCAGAGGAAGTCTCTGTAGCACGAAGTTTGTATTAAAATGGAAAGCAATTGGAGAAGAGGGTGTGAGTGAGTGAGTGAGAGGGTGTGAGTGAGTGTGAGAGGGTGTGAGTGAGTGAGTGAGAGGGTGTGAGTGAGTGAGTGAGAGGGTGTGAGTGAGTGAGTGAGAGGGTGTGAGTGAGGGTGTGAGTGAGAGGGTGTGAGTGAGTGAGTGTGAGTGAGAGGGTGTGAGTGAGAGGGTGTGAGTGAGTGAGTGAGAGGGGTGAGTGAGAGGGTGAGTGAGTGAGTGTGAGTGAGTGAGTGAGTGAGGGTGTGAGTGAGTGAGTGAGAGGGTGTGAGTGAGAGGGTGTGAGTGAGTGAGTGAGAGGGTGTGTGAGTGAGTGAGAGGGTGTGAGTGAGAGGGTGTGAGAGGGTGTGAGTGAGTGAGTGAGAGTGAGTGAGTGAGAGGGTGTGAGTGAGTGAGTGAGAGGGTGTGAGTGAGTGAGTGAGAGGGTGTGAGTGAGTGAGTGAGAGGGTGTGAGTGAGTGAGTGAGAGGGTGTGAGTGAGAGGGTGTGTGAGTGAGTGAGAGGGTGTGAGTGAGTGAGTGAGAGGGTGTGAGTGAGTGAGTGAGAGGGTGTGAGTGAGTGAGAGGGTGTGAGTGAGTGAGTGAGTGAGAGGGTGTGAGTGAGTGAGAGGGTGTGAGTGAGTGAGTGAGTGAGAGGGTGTGAGTGAGTGAGAGGGTGTGAGTGAGTGAGAGGGTGTGAGTGAGTGAGAGGTGTGAGTGAGTGAGAGGGTGTGAGTGAGTGAGTGAGAGGGTGTGAGTGAGAGGGTGTGAGTGAGTGAGTGAGAGGGTGTGAGTGAGTGAGTGAGAGGGTGTTGAGTGAGTGAGAGGGTGTGAGTGAGTGAGTGAGAGGGTGTGAGTGAGTGAGTGAGAGGTGTGAGTGAGTGAGTGAGAGGGTGTGAGTGAGTGAGTGAGAGGGTGTGAGTGAGTGAGTGAGAGGGTGTGAGTGAGTGAGTGAGAGGTGTGTGAGTGAGTGAGTGAGAGGGTGTGAGTGAGTGAGTGAGAGGGTGTGAGTGAGTGAGTGAGAGGGTGTGAGTGAGTGAGTGAGTGAGAGGGTGTGAGTGAGTGAGTGAGAGGGTGTGAGTGAGAGGGTGTGAGTGAGTGTGAGAGGGTGTGAGTGAGTGAGTGAGAGGGTGTGAGTGAGTGAGTGAGAGGGTGTGAGTGAGTGAGTGAGAGGGTGTGAGTGAGTGAGTGAGAGGGTGTGAGTGAGTGAGTGAGAGGGTGTGGTGAGTGAGTGGGTGTGAGTGAGTGAGAGGGTGTGAGTGAGTGAGTGAGGGGTGTGAGTGAGTGAGTGAGAGGGTGTGAGTGAGTGAGTGAGAGGGTGTGAGTGAGTGAGTGAGAGGGTGTGAGTGAGTGAGTGAGAGGGTGTGAGTGAGAGGGTGTGAGTGAGAGGGTGGTGAGTGAGTGAGTGAGAGGGTGTGGTGAGTGAGTGAGAGGGTGTGGTGAGTGAGTGAGTGAGAGGGTGTGAGTGAGTGAGTGAGTGAGAGGGTGTGAGTGAGTGAGAGGGTGTGAGTGAGTGAGAGGGTGTGAGTGAGTGAGAGGTGAGAGGGTGTGAGTGAGTGAGAGGGTGTGAGTGAGTGAGAGTGTGTGAGTGAGTGAGTGAGAGGGTGTGAGTGAGTGAGTGAGTGAGAGGTGTGAGTGAGTGAGTGAGAGGTGTGAGTGAGTGAGAGGTGTGAGTGAGTGAGTGAGAGGGTGTGAGTGAGTGAGTGAGAGGGTGTGAGTGAGTGAGTGAGAGGGTGTGAGTGAGTGAGTGAGAGGGTGTGAGTGAGTGAGTGAGAGGGTGTGAGTGAGTGAGTGTGAGTGAGTGAGAGGGTGTGAGTGAGTGAGTGAGAGGGTGTGAGTGAGTGAGTGAGAGGGTGTGAGTGAGTGAGATGAGTGAGTGAGAGGGTGTGAGTGAGTGAGTGAGAGGTGTGAGTGAGTGAGAGGGTGTGAGTGAGTGAGTGAGAGTGAGTGAGTGAGTGAGTGAGAGGGTGTGGTGAGTGAGTGAGAGGGTGTGAGTGAGTGAGTGAGAGGTGTGAGTGAGTGAGTGAGAGGGTGTGAGTGAGTGAGTGAGAGGGTGTGAGTGAGAGGGTGTGAGTGAGAGGGTGTGAGTGAGTGAGAGGGTGTGAGTGAGTGAGAGGGTGAGTGAGTGAGTGAGAGGGTGTGAGTGAGTGAGTGAGTGAGAGGGTGTGAGTGAGTGAGTGAGTGAGAGGGTGTGAGTGAGTGAGAGGGTGTGAGTGAGTGAGTGAGAGGGTGTGAGTGAGTGAGTGAGAGGGTGTGAGTGAGTGAGTGAGTGTGAGTGAGTGAGAGGGTGTGAGTGAGTGAGTGAGAGGGTGTGAGTGAGTGAGAGGGTGTGAGTGAGTGAGTGAGTGAGAGGGTGTGAGTGAGTGAGTGAGTGAGAGGGTTGAGTGAGTGAGTGAGTGAGAGGGTGTGAGTGAGTGGGTGAGAGGGTGTGAGTGAGTGGGTGAGAGGGTGTGAGTGAGAGGGTGTGAGTGAGAGGGTGTGAGTGAGTGAGTGAGAGGGTGTGAGTGAGTGAGTGAGAGGTGTGAGTGAGTGGGTGAGAGGGTGTGAGTGAGAGGGTGAGTGAGTGAGTGAGAGGGTGTGAGTGAGTGAGTGAGTGAGAGGGTGTGAGTGAGTGAGTGAGAGGGGGTGTGAGTGAGTGAGTGAGAGGGGGTGTGAGTGAGTGAGTGAGAGGGGGTGTGAGTGAGTGAGTGAGAGGGGTGTGAGTGAGTGAGTGAGAGGGGTGTGAGTGAGTGAGTGAGAGGGGGTGTGAGTGAGTGAGTGAGAGGGTGTGAGTGAGTGAGTGAGAGGGGGTGTGAGTGAGTGAGTGAGAGGGGGTGTGAGTGAGTGAGTGAGAGGGGGTGTGAGTGAGTGAGTGAGAGGGTGTGAGTGAGTGAGTGAGAGGGGGTGTGAGTGAGTGAGAGGGGGTGTGAGTGAGTGAGAGAGAGGGTGTGAGTGAGTGAGTGAGTGAGAGGGTGTGAGTGAGAGGGTGTGAGTGAGTGAGTGAGAGGGTGTGAGAGGGTGAGTGAGTGAGTGAGAGGGGTGTGAGTGAGTGAGTGAGAGGGGGTGTGAGTGAGTGAGTGAGAGGGGGTGTGAGTGAGTGAGTGAGAGGGGGTGTGAGTGAGTGAGTGAGAGGGGTGTGAGTGAGTGAGTGAGAGGGGTGTGAGTGAGTGAGTGAGAGGGGGTGTGAGTGAGTGAGTGAGAGGGAGTGGGTGTGAGTGAGTGAGTGAGAGGGAGTGGGTGTGAGTGAGTGAGTGAGAGAGAGTGGGTGTGAGTGATGAGAGTGGGTGTGAGTGGGTGGGTGTGAGTGAGTGAGTGAGAGTGGGTGTGAGTGAGTGTCTAAAAATGTATATTTCAAGTGACTGTTGGCAGGGCTTGTAAATAATTGATTGGAACCTTTCCAATCAATTATTATTTTATCAATCAATTAATTTTAATTGGTATATTGGCCAATCAATAATTGCAATTAATTGCAATTAATTGCAATTAATTATCCAACATAAAACACCGTATTTGTTCGAGTATTAGTTTTGATTTAGATAAGAGCCAAAATGACTGAAAATAAAAGGCATCCCTTAATTCAAAAACACTTTAATATCTATCAGAAAACTTTCATGGCGACAAGCCGACAACATGTACATGTGCATTGTATAATGTATAGTGCTTTAGTAAAAAATAAATTTAACTTTTGAAGATCTTAAATCTTAAGGTAATACAACTAAAAGTTTCTGAAGTAGCAAACAAGTCATGAACGATTGCAGATTTCTGAAACTACTTCTTCATCCCAGAAAGAGCGATTAACTTTTAGAAATAATTGCATTTCTAAATTCATTGGAGACAAAGATTGCCGAAAACACTAGGCAACAAATTTCAACTTTTTTTTTGTTACAGACACGTGAACTACTGATTCCTACTAAAGCGCTGATGCTGATTTCAGATCTGATATCAAAATTTCTCTATCACGTCCAGATTTTGTGTAACCGAAAACCCCTATTTTTCATTTTTTTTCTCACCCGCTTCTATTACGAAAGCCGTCTAAGCTACTTTTCCGTGCCACGTTTTATGTTAAGCATACTTAAATAATTAGTGAACAGGGATGTCTTTCCTCCTTTATTCTGGCTTAAGACAGACAGCGGAATTCCGCTGGCGGAGTTACCACCCCTGCGCCCAACCATCCACCCAAAGCGCGTTAGTATTTTGTTGTTACTACTGAAAGGCAAATTCCTGTTCTTAAGTGAAACTTTGGTGTGTCCTCTTCCTTTGTCGCTTGTAGGATGACGAGCTCTCCTTCTGCAGGAACCAACAATAATCTCCCATCATATTTGGGTTGAAATTACCTTGGTATCTGTTTTCCATAACTGAGATCTGTTGGTGGAAGCGCTCACCATGCTCGTCACTTACAGCCCCAAGGTTGGCCGGGAAGAAGTCAATATGAGAATGTAAAAAATGAATTTTCAAAGACATTCTGCATCCCATTATTTCATAAGATTTAAGCATGTTTTCTACGAGTTTACGGTGGTTTTCAGCTTTGTGGTTTCCAAGAAAATTTTTGACAACTTCAACGAAAAATGTCCATGCTCCTAGTTCATTCTCATTTAGGTTAGATGGAAACGATGAGTCGTGGATGACACTGCGGATCTGTGGTCCAGTGAAAACTCCAGCTTCTAGCTTAGCATCTGTCAATATTCCTTTGAATTTATCCTTTAAATATTGGAAACCACTACCTTGATGATCCATACCCTTCACGAAATTTTTCATAAGGCCAAGTTTAATGTGAAGTGGTGGAAGATGTACTTTCTGAGGGTCAATAAGTGCTGGTGTGTTTCACATTGTATTTACCAACATGATGTTCATTTCTAGATGGCCAATCATGTTTTTGTAGTGGTTCTTGTCATCTCTGCTGTTCCATAGACACAAAAAGCACATATGCTTTGTGTAGCCCAACTGTAACCCAAGAATAATGATACAACTTTAAGGTCGCCACAAATATTCCATGTGTGGTCCTTATATTTGATGAGTCTTAGCAGCAGTTTCATCGATTCATAAGTCTCATTAAGGCCAGTGGCATGTGCTACAGGTATTGAAGGTTTTTCATTGCCGTTGTGCAGTAATACAGCTTTAAGGCTAGCTTTACTAGAGTCAATGAACAGTCTCCATTCTTTTGGATCATAGCGACAGCCAATCCCTTGCATCAGACCACTGATATCGTGGCAGAAACAACGTTTTCTTCCTGTAAGTAAAATGATGAAAACTGCAAATGGCGATGGCGGAAATGGGAAACTTTGGTGTTTGGTTGGAGAAGATTAAATTCTTGAAGTCTTGAACCAAGCAACTCTGCCTTTTCTTTTGGTAATTCCAAATCGCGCACTAAGTCATTTAACTCCGCTTGACTTAACAAATGTGGGGAAATATTTGCATCTGGAACATATATGCCATCTTTCCCTGTTTCTATATCACTAGCAGAATCTTCAGATGAACTGCTGTCTGTTATCGTTACTGGTGGTGGATTTGTTTCATCATGTGGTACTGGTTTCATTGCTGATTCGCAGTTTGGGTACGTGATCTTTGATTTGTTTTTCTTTGTGAAACCAGCAATCTTTGTCAAACAAAATAACAATCATTGAAGTGATTTTTCGGCTCACGCCAAACCATGGGGACTGAGAACGGCATAGCTTTTCTTTTACCATTCATCCAAGCTATTAACATTGCATTGCACTGTGCACAGCAAATATGTGGTGCCCAGTCCCTCTGTTGGTCTCCTAACTTAGTCAAAATAACACTTGTAGGCAAGTTTAATCTTTGTTGTTATGTTTCTACGTTGTGGCTTAGGTGTATATTGTCCACAGACAAAGCAGAAGTTGTCTGGGTGATTTACACAAGCACGTCTATTTGATGCCATTTTGAATTACCATACAATATCTGAAAAAACGTAGAAAGTAATTATTACGATGTGCAAAATAAAAGAAATACACACCGTAGTACAAAACAAATGCTATAAAAACACACAAGTCACCACAACCTGTCACTTGCTCATCAGCAGAGAGCTTCAACAACCGTTCTGCTTGACTGACCGTTGGGCCGTTGCCCGTTACTATGCTCTTGACTCAGTGTTGCCAACTCGGGATAAATTTTATTTATCAAAATTGTTCGAATTTGTATATAGTTGGCAAAAAAAATTGCTTTAACCTTGAAAAGCAAGTTTCATATTACTGGCATTAAGCCGATTAAAACCAAAATCTGGACGTGGTAGAAAATTTTACTAAAAGTGATTTGCATTTTACACAAAATCTAGACGTGATAGAAAAAATCTAATTATAGATTTGAAATCAGCATACCGAAATGCTAGGAGCACCTATTTGGTCTTCTGTAACAAAATCTTTGTTGCCTAGTGAAATCATTTAAAGCGTAACCTGCTGAGCTGAACAAACGTTCCACGATGTTAGAAGTTGGTAACAGAAATGTACAGTTTAGATATTGCTGAGATGAAATTTCATTTGTTTTGCGCTTTTTCAAACAAATAGAGGCAAAATCATCATTTTCTGCTAGAGTATCAGACTGATGTGATGTGTCAGTTACCGTTACCACTTTTAGCTT
The DNA here is from genome assembly GCA_023014485.1 of Bathynomus jamesi. Taxonomy (NCBI): domain Eukaryota; kingdom Metazoa; phylum Arthropoda; class Malacostraca; order Isopoda; family Cirolanidae; genus Bathynomus; species Bathynomus jamesi. The sequence continues at coordinate 31,091 of JAJOZX010001535.1, read as the reverse complement.
ATGTAGAGCAGAAACTTCATTCGGATTTAGCTCTGCTTCTGTGTGCTGTAAAATTTTTACAACACCATTATCAAAATCTGGGCTGTGGACAATGGCTGCTGATGGTGGTAGATATTTTTTGAAATCTTCATAAGGATACAATGCAAGAATTTCGTCAAAAAGAACTCGAACATCATACAAGTCTGTCTTCTCTTTGCAAGGCAACTGTTACTGAGAATAACCTTTTTAGATCATCTTCCAGAGTCTGTAGATCATTGTGTTCGCGTGGAGTCAAGAGATAATCAATAAGTTTAGGGTCGTCTTGAAAAAATTCAAAAAAAGGTTTGAGTTGGATGTACCTCTTAATCATATCATAAGTACTGGACCAACGGGTTCTATTTCTTTGTATAGGTTGCAACGGTGTGTGTTCATGAAGTCTACCCGCAAGTTTTAATGATTTTAGTTTGCCCATCAGCATATTAATTTTACCTAACAGAATTTCTTTCCTATCTACTGTAGATAAGCAGAAACTGCTAGATTGAATTTATGAGAGGCACATCCAATTAGTGGCATTCCACACAAATTTGCTGTAGATTTGTTCACTTCAGCATTATCACCAGTAATAGCAACAACATTTTCTAAATTTTTGTTGTATACACTTAACACATTCAATAAATTCAACATGATCAGAAGCAGTGAAGGATGTTTCACTCATCATTGGCGAAAATGCCAGCAAAACAGTACGGTATCCATTTTGATGATCGCATGGATACGATGCAAAAAGTCCAATAAAATGCGTTGAACCATTAGTCCAGCCATCGATCACCAACGAAAATTTATCCGGAAGTTCATCTGATATTTTCTTTTCTACTTCATGTGTAAGTTTCTCCATGCACTTCTTCAATGTCACATTTGTCATACTCTCCAAATTTGTATACTTGCGTGTAAGTGGGTCATCAACAAAGAAAATGGTTTTAAACCAACACATACCCACTCAATCCAACCATGAACTTTTAATGCTGAGCGACTGACCAAACCACGTGTAGAAGGAGATGAAGAGAGAAAACTCGATACTGATCGTTGTCCAGTTTCTTTTATGTTAGAATACTCTGGGTGCTGGCTTTTTATATGATTCATAAGATTTGTCCAACCAGTACCTTTTTTCTGGGTCAACTTTTTACCACACTTGCATTTCCATAAGTGCTCACAGTCTGTTTGGTTAAAATATTGTCTAACGATTTGATCATTTTTTGATGGCATGGTGAGGGTTAATTGAAAGATTTGATATTACGACACCACATCAAAAGCCTACTATCGCCGAGTCTCGGGGCTGACTAACCGAAAAGTACAGACGACTGCGCGAATAAGTCGAAGGATGATGACGATTGATGAGTCTGTGCTGAGTCACGGAGTCAGTCACTTTAGTTTTTGAGTCACCTAGACTTGATGAATCATCAGCGATGATGTCATTGAATAAGCTGCAGCCTGCATTATGAGTAGAAATTTCTGATTATGGTAATATTGCAGTTAATTGCAATTAATTGCAATTAATTGTTTTGTAGCAATCAATTATTTAATTGACAATACTGTTCCAGTCAATTAATTGGATCAATATATTGCAATTAATTTTTCATCAATTAATTTTTTACAACCCCTGACTGTTGGACACCGTTATACAGGGTATTTCAAGTGTCATGAATCACAGGAAATATTTTTAAATGTGTAGGACTAATATACATGTATATACATGCATGCGTACGGTACATACATACAGTGGTGGCCTTAAGTCACGCATCGCCCCTTCAAAAAAAAAAAAAAAAAAAAAAGTTAACGTAAAAGTAAAATACCAAAACGAGTGTGAATATACAAAACATACTAATGAATTGCGGTCAGTATTTCGTACATTTACCCTCTTTTATTTCAGCACTTCGGCGATACGTCGTGGGATGGAATTTATCGGTATTTTACAATACTCCGGCGTAATTTCCTCCGCCCACCTTCTCTTTATGGCTTCAAGCAAATCATTCAATGATGTAGGATTGTGACGGGCAACTTTTTCTTTAACTGCTCGCCAGCAGTTCTCTATCGGGTTTAAGTCGGGGAAGTTTCGCGGCCAAGGCCCGATCAGCTGAAAACCTGAATTTCGGAGCCACTCAGACGGCTTTCGTGCGGCGACATGGCGCTCCGTCTTGTTGGGAAAATGTTGTGTGGCGCATCCCCATAAACAGTGGCAACTTCTGCAGTTCTCCCGTTTTTCCAAGTCGGGAGCGCCATGTCACCGCACCAAAGAAGTCTGATTGGCTCCGAAATTTGGGTTTTCAGCTGATCGGGCCTTGTCCGGGAAACTCGCTAAATCCGATAGAGAACTGCTGGCGAACCGTCAAAGAAAAAGTTGCCCGTCACAATCCTACATCATTGAATGATTTGCTTGAAGCCATAAAAGGTGTGTGGGCGCGGGAAATTACGCCGGGGTATTGTGAAATACTGATAAATTCCATACCACGATGTATCGCTGAAGTGCTGAAATAAAAAAGGGTAAATGTACGAAATACTGACCGCAATTCATTAGTATGTTTTGTATGCTTGAACAGTTTGTAAATAATCTTTTCCAGCATTCAGTCGTTTTGGTATTTTACTTTTACGTTAACTTTTTTTTTTAATTGATGGGGCAATGCGTGACTTATGGCCACCACTGTATACATACTTAGACATTAAAAAGATTCCCTATGATTCTGTAATCTGAACGTGCAAATGGTGTTTATGCAGGGCTTCTCTTTAATGTTTAATATAATGTTTTTTTTATACAATTTTAAGATTGGGTCACTGTGGGTCACTGTAGTTAGATATTTTTGTTTTAAAACGTTTTAATGTAGAATTGAATATAATTGAAATTTCGAAGAGGTCTGAATTATGGTTCTATCATCATTCATATTCTCAGACTTGTCGAAATGATGATTTAATTTGCGTCTGAAGGGCTGAAAGGTGGTGACCCGTTGCCTGCGGTCACTAGACCTTTCATCTCGAGTGTTAGAGAACTTAAACTGAAAATAATTCTGAGCAATAGTTTTGTTTTTTTGCTCGAGTTTGAGTTCTAATTTTGTCGTTTTTTTGCAGAGGTATTGGCATGACAAAAGCGGATTTGGTGAACAATCTTGGCACCATTGCTAAGTCTGGCACCAAAGCATTCATGGAAGCTCTTCAGGCGGGTGCCGATATTTCCATGATCGGTCAGTTCGGTGTGGGCTTCTATTCTGCCTATTTGGTGGCAGACAAGGTCACTGTCCACTCTAAACACAACGACGATGAACAGTACGTGTGGGAATCTTGTGCAGGTGGTTCCTTCACAGTGAAGTCAGATGGTGGTAAGCATTAAGCATAACTTGGTTCCTTTTTCTTGTGGCTCAAATAGAATGTTTAACTGTAGTTCTTGAAAGGGTACTATCGTAAGAATTTGGTTGGTTTGATAGGCAGTGATTACGTTTCACCCCATAAAGATGCATTTCAAAGGGTTACATCTGGGTATCGGGCCTCATACTGAAATTTCCTAAAATTTAAATTTTGAAACACACACACACACACACACACACACACACACACACACACACACACACACACCGGTGTCCCATTTCATTTGAAATGAAAACTTTGAAACCTTTAACTTTTTATTGAATGATGCAAACATTGTGATGTTCACACAGTAAATAGTCAGTGTCATAAAGTTTCATATGATATATGTGAATTATAACATTTAGATACATTGTGCATAGCATAATGTTTCCTTTTGTTAAGATCTTCACGTTATATGCTGAAGAATTTGAAGCTTATATGGATAGAGCTGCAGCCGCTTGCGCACGACTCTATGCACAGTTGAACGAGGAATCTGCAGTTCGACACTGGCACGACTGATGGACTTTTCGGGCTACTACCAAAGGCGCCGCGTATTTGTTCAACTATCCTCCGATCTTGTTCGCCCTCCAGTGTGTTCCTTTAGAGTTTAGAACACTGTCAGTCATCTCAAATTTCTTGGTTCATGCTTATAGGTCTCTTCTGGTGAGTGGTTCCTCGCGAAAGGTTGTACGGGATCGCCGTTGCACCAGTGTAGGGGACTTAAACTCAGTCATCCATAACACACATTTCGCTTTTTCTTGTGGGTAAACATAATTCAATCTGAAACAAACAAACAATGACAAAAACTTCTGCATATGGTGTAGTAACTGGCAACGTTTCAACATTCTCACATTAATACTTTAAAAATTACAGAGTTTCAAAGTTGTTTCATTTTGAATGGGACACCAGGGGTATATATATATATATATATTAGGGTGGTCCACAAAATGGAAGTATTTTAAATTCTTCCTCCCAGGGTTTCATTAGGTTCCTTTTCCCAAAAAACTTCTCTCAGCAAAATTTGGGTTCAATCGGTTAATATTTAGAGGTGGCTCAACTACCCCCAGAAGCCCACATTCATGGCTTCTGGTACCCCCCCATATATATGGGTATTATCCGCTTGTTGGTGGGGGGTATCATGGCTGACCAGGCCACTCATTGTTGCCCAGCTAAGATTGTGGACTTGTTAGAATCAGGAAACCTCTTTCGGTGCTCATCCACCACACTTAAGAGAAACTGGAGTTGATCTTCTCCTTTCGTCAGAGTTCCGCTGAAGGTCTGAATGAGAGCTGCTGCCCTTTCAGCATGATCATTAACTACTTTGATGTTTCCTATGATTCTTTTAGCTTCTTGGAAGTTTTCATTCTCCTCCCAGGTGCTGGGGTCATCAAGAAAACTAATATTGATCGGTAGGGCCTTAAGAAGCTTTAATGAGTTCTTTGTGGCAAGAGTTTCTAATTTCAGTGTTGCTTTGCATTCCTTGAGTCTTCTTCTCTTTGAGAAGTCTAATGACCCCTCCTTTTCCCTCATAGACTGGACCATGATTCCCTTGGTGTCTGGTGCAACAGTTTGATCGAAGAGAGCAAGGGCCACCAGCTCTTCTGATAAGTACCATAGGTGGTTTTCAAATTTCTTGAGAGCTGCTTTGGCCACTTTCTGGTCATGATAGTCCTTTAACTTTTGGATAAGATCCAGATCATTCTTCGGAGCTTGTGATGGAATAGGAGCAGTGATCCAGCTTTTTAAGTAGATTAGGACTCCAAAAAGGGTAAGGGTTTTCAGGTCCTTCTTCTCTCGAGGAGTCAGGGTGATTTGATTTTGAAAAAGCCACATTTTGATGGCATAGATAACTTTAGCCATCCACCTTGCATAGTGCGTGCCAGCAGGACGTTTGAATGTGTAACTTTCAATTTTTTCACCAAGAAAGATCAAAGAAAGTTCCAAAAACTCTTTATAGTCATCTCGAAAATTTCCAGTGGCCAGATGTTCTTTGGCAAAGGCAATTATTTCATTTCTGAAAGGATCAACTTGCTCCTTCATCTCATCATCATCCTGTGATGTAGAGAAGGTTTTAAATCAATGTAGTCCCACATAGATTGGAACCTTTTGAACAAAAGTGGCTCAGGGGCAGAAGATGAACCATGGACTGCTTCAAACACTCCTCCATACATGACTTCCATGCAATGATGCCTACAGGCAAAATAGAAGAGTGGTCGACCAAGTTTCTGTTCCAGAAGAACGCATGCTCCCCTGTTTGTTCCTGTATTTGATGCTGTAGTATCTGATAACATTCCGATTATTGACTTATCTATGTTCCATTCGGAAAGAAGATTATACACTGCAGCTGATTGAGCTTCCCCTGTTCCACTTGGTAGTTTGGGAACACCAAGCAGTTTTGAATCACTTGATTCAACTGAAGAGACAAGGACTGGGAGTCTGTCTACCTTTTCATTCTTGGCAAGTAGATTAGGGATCAACTTCCCATCCCAGTGGACAATCGAAATACTTGGACTAAACCTAGCTTTAATGGCATGGGTTATTTGCCTTCGATGCCTCTCTCGGTGCCTTTTGATTGAAGAACGAGAGATGTTCACCTCTGAAAGATCTTGACCAAGGCTAGATGCAGTTTCAGCTAATACAAAGGTGGCCCTCCTGTCACTGATGCCAGTCCTGTCCAGAGCAGCAGCCAATTCAGGAGATATGATATTCTTTGCTGCCTTTTTCTTTGGTGGAGTTGGTCCGCTGGTAGATGGGGGATTAATAAGATAATCTTCATCTTCTCTTTCTGACTCACATAAAGACTCAGAAGAAGAACTTCCCTGATCTAACATAACTTCCTGTGAAGCAGCATATTTTTCTTCTTCAGCTTTCCGCTTCCTATTTACCAATTTCATTTGCTTCTCAGCAGCTCTCTTTTCTGCCTTGTCAGTCACCATATCTGCAGAGACCATTGATCCCACTCGTCCCGCTTTCCTTTGTTGGATCAAGAACTGCCGGTCTTCTTCATTTTTGATTAAGGTAAAGGCATCAGCATGGGCGACATCAAATAGGTTCTCCATTTCTTCCTGAAAGGTTTTCTCTTTTTCTAACTGAGAGTTGCTTTTCCTCCCAGCATTCTTCTTAATCGCTTTCCACTCCAAGTGTAGAGCCTGAATTTTGTGAAGAATGTGGTCTTTCCTTTGAGTAGGGATTCGGGCTCTCTCCCAGAAGAGACGCAATTCTTCAAAAACAGCTTCTGAACTAGGTTTGATCTCCTTCTTCAAGACTTGATGATGGTGGAGGAACATGCGGAGGACCTGGCCACGGGAAGGCAGCTTGGCTCCAGTGATTGTTTCCTCTGACTTTTTCATTAAGTAAAATGTACATTTATTTGACATTGCAAAACCTGTAAATTTAATAAATCTATCTGAAAGAAAAATAATCATTAGTTAATGTATCTGTAAATAATGTTTCGTTTAATTATTCACTATATTAATAAAGGGCATAATGGTATACAAAAAACAGCTTTGAGCCACCCCTAAATGTTATTCGATTTGCCTTAAATTTTACAAAAAATATTGTTTAGCTAAAAGGAACCAGATTATAGCCTGGGAGGAAAGAAAATTGAACTTCGATTTTTTACCCCATTCTGTGGACCACCCTAATATATATATATATATATATATAAAAATTATTTCACGAAAGTGACACGTGAAAAATATTTATGATGAATAAACCACGAAGGGAAAAGAAACACAGTGGTGCTCAAGCGCTTTCGTCTAAAGACATCCTCAGAACACTCAGTGTTCCTGAGGATGTCATTAGACGAAAGCGCTTGAGCACCACTTTTTCTTTCTTTTCCCTTCGTGGTTTTATTCATCATATATATATATATATGTATAGATTCGCCTCTTTAAAAGGGCATATCTCGGCGGAAAAACAAAGAGAAAGTGAGAGGAAAAAGAAAGGGTGGAGGGGACAGTCGAAGTGGAAAAAGACCAAGGCCTGCAGGGTCGAGCCCCATCATCCTTGGGTGCTAGGGCCGGGAGGGCGCACGTGAAACCTCCAGGAACAAGCACGTACAAACGAGCACTCAAGAGCACAAGCTTAGAACCCCCTTGCGGGGTTATATATATATATATATATTTTCACCCTTACTCTATCGCGTGGTTTGGGTTATAATGACCTTAGACACGAAGTATGGTTGAAAGCCTTATGAAGCTGCTGCTGCTGCTGCTACTATTGCTGAACTTTGGAGGCGATTTCTGGCGAATTTAAATTTTGGCGCTTAGGTACCTTAAGACGCGGGGCCCCTTTTATATATATATATAAAGCAGCATTGGGTGTAGATAGTGGTTCGATGGGGGAGCGTCCTCTGCACCTACTGTAGATTATGTAGCGACTCGTGGTTCGGATTCCGTCAAGCTGTAGGTATAAGGTGGAGCAACAAGCTTCACCGTCAAAGTGAACAATTCGGGCGGAAGCAAAACCAAGGTCAATCAAGGATATATTATGCACAAATCAGACTGGATTTGTCAACAAATCGCAATACTTTACTGTTCCTTTAATAATAATTGTAAATAAGGTGTAATTTTAGATTTTCTGAAAGTTCTTTAGTTTAAATGAAAATAGTTGACTATCATAACTATTGCAGGTGAGCCTCTGGGTCGTGGTACGAAGATCGTCCTCCACCTCAAAGAGGACCAGGCTGATTGCGTCGAAGAGAAGAGAGTGAAGGACATCGTGAAAAAGCACTCGCAGTTCATTGGTTACCCAATCAAGCTCGTTGTAGAGAAGGAAAGAGAGGGGGTAAGATTTTTTAACTATTAAACATGGTTTCTGTTATTTGACCGAAGGGCGAGACGAACCTTTTAGGTCCTAGGTTATTAACTGTTACTTGATGTATTAAAACAAAAAATTGATTCCCCTTATAGTTAACTGGTAAGATCGTACCGTATTTGGCTGTCGTGGGTGAGGGGGGAGTTTTAAAAAAAAACATAGCTTACATTTTAAATTTAGCTACTATCAAACTTAAAAGTATCAGGCAGAGATTCCACCTTTTATTTTTAATTTAATATTTTTAATTTAAAACTGTTCCAAAAATAGAAGGTCGTGTTTAGGTGTTTTTTTTTATTTGTGAACAGTTTAACCCTTTAACGCCGAACGTTTTTGTAGGGTTAAGTTTAAATGCGTGTATTTGAAACGCTAAATATTCGACACAGTCGGCGTTAGAGGGTTAATTGTACTAAATGAAGAACTAATAATTCGTTGAATGAGTGAGTGTTCAAGAATGAAGTATATTGAAAACGGATGTAGCATTGTTATTTCGACACTGGAAAGTATTTGTAATTTGGAGTAGATATTAAAACACGGTCGATTTCCTCCCCCCCTTCTACCTTTTAAGGAGAGGCAATTCACTGTAGCTCTTTATGAAAATGATGATATTCGCTTATTTGAAAATGGTGAAACAACTTAATTCGACTTCCATGGCTCTGATTTCAATTAATGCGATGAGACTCAAACCTTTCTCTAAAATGAGACGTGATTGAACATTTCTTTATTTTTACAGGAAGTGTCCGACGATGAACAGGAAGAAGAGAAAAAAGACGAGGAAAACGAGGAAAAGCCGAAGGTGGAGGACGTTGGCGAGGACGAAGACGCAGACATGAAAGATAAGGAAAAGAAAAAGAAAAAAACTGTTAAGGAAAAGTACACCGAAGATGAGGAACTGAACAAGACAAAACCTTTGTGGACCAGGAATCCTGAAGACATCTCTCAGGAAGAATACGGAGAATTCTACAAGTCTCTCACTAACGACTGGGAAGACCACCTTGCGGTAAAACACTTCAGTGTGGAGGGTCAGCTGGAATTTAGGGCATTGTTGTTCGTTCCTCGCAGAGCGCCTTTCGATCTCTTTGAAAACAAGAAGCAGAAGAACAAGATAAAACTGTATGTCAGGAGAGTCTTCATCATGGAGAACTGCGAAGAATTGATCCCAGAGTATTTGAACTTCTTGAATGGTGTCATTGATTCAGAGGACCTTCCCCTCAACATTTCGAGAGAGATGTTACAACAGAATAAGATTCTCAAAGTTATCAGGAAGAACCTTGTTAAGAAAGGGATGGAACTCTTCGAGGAACTTACTGAAGACAAGGAGAATTACAAGAAATTCTACGAAAACTTCTCAAAGAACCTCAAACTTGGTATCCACGAAGATTCAGCCAACCGTAAAAAGCTGTCAGATTTCCTTCGGTATCACACTTCTGCGTCAGGAGATGAAATGTGCTCCTTGAAGGAGTATGTCTCCCGCATGAAGGAGAACCAGAAGCACATTTACTACATCACGGGAGAATCCAGGGACCAGGTATCGAACTCGGCCTTCGTTGAGAGAGTAAAGAAGAGCGGGTTCGAGGTTATCTACATGATCGAGCCTATCGACGAGTACTGCGTGCAGCAACTGAAGGAGTACGACGGAAAGCAGCTCGTCTCTGTGACGAAGGAAGGTCTCGAATTGCCAGAGGACGAAGAAGCGAAACAGAAGTTTGAGGAAAACAAAACCAAATTTGAAGGCCTTTGCAAGGTGATGAAAGACATCTTGGACAAGAAAGTTGAGAAGGTGGTCGTGTCCAACCGGTTAGTGTCTTCGCCTTGCTGCATCGTTACCTCTCAGTACGGGTGGACTGCCAACATGGAGCGTATTATGAAAGCTCAGACTTTGAGGGACACCTCCACCATGGGCTACATGGCAGCTAAGAAGCACCTCGAGATCAACCCCGACCACAGCATCATGGAGTCCCTTCGTCAGAAGGCTGAAGCCGACAAGAACGACAAATCTGTGAAGGATCTCGTTATGCTTTTGTTTGAAACTTCGCTTCTTTCTTCAGGATTCTCTCTCGAAGACCCGACAGTTCATGCGTCTAGAATTTACAGGTAAGGACTGATGTTAACGTCAAAATACAATTTGACGGATTTAAGTTTTTGTGTAATATTATTTCAATCTAAATAACCCTGTGTAAATCCTAATCCAATATTTTAATACATTTAAACATGATGACACCGCTTAGTGTATGAAAATTCTTGATATTTTGAACTCTTTCCCTGAAATCTGGGTCGAAACCACTTTGATTTCGGTTTTGCTGACGGGACTGAAGACATTTCGTTCCTTTTCAGAATGATTAAACTCGGCTTGGGAATCGACGAGGAAGAAGATGCTCCTGCCGAAACTAACGAAGAAGCCGCCGAAGAAATGCCTCCCCTCGAGAACGACGACGAAGATGCGTCAAGAATGGAAGAAGTCGATTAGGCATATTTTTAAAGTTTCGGCTTATTTATTCGTTAACGTTTAAATTATAGTTCATTCGCCCTTTCATTTGAAAAAAAGATCCATTTTTCATTTTTAGTCATTAAGCCAAAGCATTTCCTGAGTTCTGTTGGGATTTTCCTTTATATTTTTTGTAAATAAAATAATTTTTGGATTTCTTTCGTTGATTAACCTTGAGTTATTGCATGTTTTTATCTCGCTCAACCATTCTCATTAAGGTGCGAACAAGAATGGTCATTCGCTATATATGGAAGAATGTGCGGGCGCACCCGAGCATTAACCAGCGCTGTTCCACTGGTTTCGGTACATCAAAGGCTGAATTTGTTACTGCTCGGAAGGTTTGGACGTTTAGTTGTTCGTTTGTGCTTTGTGCGGCGTTTTCTCCTTTTCCTCGTTTAATAACCCATGGATGACAACGAATCCGCACTTGCAATTAACTGTTCTTCCCTACGAGACTACACGACTGGCATCAGTGACAAACTTCTACCTTCACTACCGTTTTCATTTGCTCACTTATTCGGAACATGAACGAATGCAGGCAAAGGCCGTCCGTGAGCGCCTGAGAAACTAACGCAATATAACTACAAATGCGCTATTTTCACCGTATGGTGGTTTTAGTATCGATTACTCTACTCCAATATGACCTAACTTAACGAGGTCTCTTATGTTAAGGCCAGGTATCACCGTACAGTGATGATAAAAATATAAATTATGTACGGTGGAAATAGCACCGTCGTATTTTATGAAAATTAAAAAGTTTATTGGCAGACTATAGTCCATATAAGTATTACTAATACGATGACAATTCGCATATTAATTGTATACATTTCTATCCTTAGTGAGAAACAATATAGTAATGTCGAAAATAAGTGGAGCTACAGGCAGACGTTTTTATACTATGAATTCCATAGCTTAGATCCTTAAAAGACATACGGCAGAACTGATGAATAGCTTGGATAATCGGGTTGGTTGATTTTTTTTTTTAGTTTTTTACATTAGACTGTATTGAGCACGTCTTGTTACCTCCGGGAAGCTCGGGACATTGCGGGTAGAAAACATTTGCGAAACAGCATCTCGGGGGGTGGGGAGGGGGAGGTAATTTGTGTAGGAGTCTAAAAAGCCTGTTGTACAGCAAATTTAGGATTCTGCCAGAACCTTTTTTATAATTCACTCAGAATTGCTGTCCATATAGTATATTACTGCAGAAAGTATGAAAGAGGGTGTCTTTAGTTTCACTTGTACAGAACTGGAAGTTCCTTATAGTTTGCTTTAGCACAAAGACTTAGAGATTGTTTTCTTATATCTGAGTCATCACTCAAGGAACTGGTGCTACTTTGACCCAAACACTTAAATCCTTGTACTTCCTCAATTACTTCACCTCTCATTTTAACCTAATATCAGCTAGCTGATTAGAGCTTTTAGGATGGAATTGCATAACCTTAGTTTTTGTAACAAAAAGAATATGTTTCTGCGAATATAATTCGTAGACTTTTAGCAGCCGATCCAGACCTTTAACAGAGAGACTTATTAACACCATATCATCGGCATGTACTAAGTTATTTATCCTTGTGTTATTTATACAACATCTAACTGTTGCCTCATTGAGTGAAGCAATTAATCCGTCAATATACACATTAAACAGCGGAGGAGAGAGCAATGAGCCTTGCCTCACTCCTCAAGAGGAACCAAAACATTCGGATAGTACATTGCCCCACCTAACAGTAACAGTGAAAGATTGGTGGGAATACCAAAATTTCAATATATATAAATGAGTTAGAGAAGGTAGTAGGTGGTAAAGTTTCTAAATTTGCAGATGATACGAAAGTAGTTGCCCCATTTCTAAATACAGAAAATTCATATAATTGCAAAAAGATCTTGATGGAAGGATTATATTATTGATTCTGTAGAGGGTATAAGTCTTACTTTTAAGGCCGCACAGCAGCCACGTATCCTACTACATTACTAACACATATATCAACAAAAACAAACAAAAAACATCTTTATTGCGGATCAATCACAATCCATAGCCACTTAACCTAACATACAAGTACAATCAGGGGCGTACACAACATTTCTTAAAGGGGGGAGGGCACACAACATTGTGTGTGTGTGTGTCAGCTCAAAATTTATGATGATTGATTTGGAATCAAAATGAATTGCATCTTGGAAGGCTTCATTTGTATTTTATTTCCAATTTATGGGCAAAGAATTAAATTTGTAAAAATTAATCGTACATACGTATAAACGTTCCTAAGCCAGCCAAAATAGTAGAATCATAATTATTATGGGCTACATTTACATACGTACAATACACCAACACCTCGGAATATATTTCCTGTATTGCTGCACATATTTCAATTATTATACAGTACTTGGATCATATAGAGTACATAATGATGATGATATGTATCAATAACATTATGACATTTGAGAGTTAATAACATGTCCTGGTAACCATAAAATAACTGAAATTCCATGACATCAAAATTTTTTTGTGGTGAATGTTGCAAAGTTATCGATTTTTTAAACTTTCTTCAAATATCATTAATAAGAGTATTAATACTGTAATAAAAACCCACTCTAATAGACAGAGTTTATTTCCACAACAGTTTCGATGCCCACTGGCATCCTCTTCGGGTGGATACAGAAAAACGATTCGTTTTTCTGTATCCACCCGAAGAGGATGCCAGTGGGCATCGAAACTGTTGTGGAAATAAACTCTGTCTATTAGAGTGGGTTTTTATCATCATATTTTGACCTTCACGTAGAAAAAAGAAGTTTTTTGCATTTAGAGTAGTAGTAATTTTCACAATAGGGGGGCCTGTGCCCCCCTTACGTACGCCACTAAGTACAATCTTAAGTATTACACACTGAACGTAATACAAAAATAAGGCCAACATAGCTACTTAACCTAACATACAAGTACAAAAATAAGGCCAGCATAGCCATTTAACCCAACATACAAATACAATCTTATCATAACACAATTTAATATACATATATAATCTTTGCTACATTACAAAAGTAAGGTATTGTAAACCAGCAATTGTCTGAACCAAGAATGCCATATAGGTGAAAGGTACACAGTATCTAAAGACAGGATATTGCACAATAACACATTAGAGCTGTTTTGGACCCTAGTAATGAAATTATATATATTCTTTCGTATTAACATTTGGCTGGTTGGTAGGTTACACGCAGTAAACGTAAAACTGGCACTGCACCATTTTGGTTCCCTACATAGCATACGAAAAATATTATATCAATCGATAGAGCAGAAAAAACTATATATACAGCTATATAAACCTTTCAAAATATAAAAAAATAGGTCAACTGAATGCCTGTTTAGGTTAATTGAATTCCCGGTTAGATCAACTGTACACCCTTGACGATTGGTTAGGTTAGGTCGTGATATTTTTGTTAGTTTTAACGAAAATATCACACCTTAACTTAACCAATCGTCATGGGCGTACAGTTGGCCGGTTAATGTTGAATATAATAATGTTTCAGACCAACAAAGACACTAGGATCCACTCATGGCTCATGGGTTCCGAACCAAAAAACCTTAATTTTACCACCTCAAACTATACCCAATCTATCAACATATGCGTCTAATCGATTTTTGAACATGTTTATGGACGTGCTACTAATTACTTCTACCGGCAAACTATTCCAGCTATTTACTATTCTATGCGTAAAACCGTATAAGTTAAAAATGTTTATAATTATTAAACTCAAGCAGAGTAAATTATAGTGTAGCGAGCGACGGATTTTTCTCCACTCCACAATTTCATATGTGTTCTAGTTTACAGTACAGTGAGTCGTGTCTGACCGAGCATCATGTTGAAGAGGACAAAGCTGTCAGGTGCACAGGGAGGAAAGAGAAGAAAAGAGGAAGAGGAGATGCGATCGAAAAGTAGAGGTATGTCGTGAATATTTTATTTAAGTTTCATTTTTATATCTAACGTTAGTTTTTTAAACTAAAATCAAGATAAGTTCGCTACTTTAAGTGGGCAATCCGCTATTTTAGGCAAAGATCATGAATTTTTTCTTTTTTTGCTGAAATGACTTCTAAAATTTGTCTGCTTCATGTTTGTGTTGTCAGATTTTGGGTTTTTAGAGGTAAAATCCAGGAAGATCTGAATAAAATCGCTGATTGGTCAGCCACATGGCAAATGAGATTTAACGTCGATAAGTGCAAAATTTTACATATAGGTTCGCGTAACGGTAATTTTGCGTATAGTATGTCAGGGAAGGAGTTGGCAAGCGTAGAACAAGAAAATAATTTACGAGTTATCGTCACTGGTGATTTAAAAGTAGCGAAACAAAGTACAGCAGCAGTCAATAAGGCGAACAAAGTGCTAGGTTTTATAGCTCGGAATTTTGAGTACAAATCGCGCGATAGCGATATTATTGTTCCTCTTTATAAGTCATTAGTTAGACCCCATTTGGAGTGCGCGATCCAATTTTGGAATCAGCATATGCGAAAAGATATAGACAAAATTGAGAGAGATCAAAGACGAGCAATTAAGATGATTCCGTCTCTTAGGTCGTAGTCGTACGAGGATAGGCTAAAGGAGTTAAAATTGACTACACTGACTTATACCTATTTCGGTACTTACATATTAACAGGGGGCCACCACATATTGATGATTGGTTAGGTTAAGTTGTAATTTTCGTTAGTTGAAAATTTCTAATACATATTTTTTAAATAGCAATATTTTTTAAAATATTTACAATGATTTATATTTCAGATATTTACAATGACTAATACATGTTACACATTAGAAACAACATTTGTTTCTGGAAGCCAAAAATTTTTAATAGCATTAAGAATGCAATACGTTCAGCAGGTAGAATTTCTTTGGCTTGCAAAAAGGAGACCGCATCATCTTCACTTTTTGGTAGATCCCAAATTTTCATCATGAATAAGCCTAAAAAAATTAATTTTTTTTCAGAAAATTGTATAAAAAAAATATTTTAAAAAATATTGCTATTTAAACAATATGATGTATTAGAAATTTTCAACTAACTAAAATATTACAACTTAACCTAACCAATCATTAATATGTGGTGGCCCCCCGTTAATACGTAAGTACCCCTATTTCATTGCTTGTTTATTTTAATGAAATAACTTTTAATTTAGTTTTATAAATTAATTTTTACAAGCAAAATCGATACCTATCACCAAGGATAAATATCTATCTCCAACCGGGGTTGGTGAGCCCGTGAGTTGGTAAACTTCTCGAGCCCTGGACTGGAGCCTGTTTGAGAAAAAACAAAAAACGGGCGTGCTATGTCGCCCCCGCCATCAATTCGCGCCCTAGGCGGCCGCCTATATCGCCTATGCCCAGGACTGCCACTGCTTGTGGTACCCCACTTTTCACTTTCTGCCACCCAGATTCATGACCATTTAGGATTACTCTGTTCTCTGTCTTCTAACCATTTTTCTACCAGATCACTAGGCTGAAGTAAAAAGTGGAAGAGTTCCTGTGAAAAAAAAAATAAAGCAATATATTACTGACAATACAACTGCATTTTAACAATACCAGAATTGCACTGATGAGTGATAATTTGCACTGTGACTGTCTGACAACTTTGATTTGCAGGTGGCAGCTCCTCAATGCTTCAAGTTACGAGTTTTTACTACCTCTTTGATTGTGAAGTCATTCAATATTTTTTGTGTCAGAGCCACTCAATACAGGACAATATACTCACAGACGATTTTCTGGTAGAGGCTATTGAGCCTGTGACACCAGCTCTTGCTCTTTGAGATCATGACGTGCAGTGGTGTAGTGCTAAATAAAGAAGTGAGGGAACGCATTTTGAAAGTGTTACTCAGATGCGGGGGGACAATGGCGAGCGCGGCGAGCTCATACAGCTGGGGGTCCGGGGGCACTGTAAGCCCCCCGGGAAATCTTTTGAAATCTGACCAATTTCAGGGATATTTTGAGGTCATATGCACTGGATATTAGGATATATTCCAAGGTTGAAGATGCAGTATTTCCAGTGTCATTAGATATATGACATCCAGTACGATCAATAAAAATAGCTAACAACTGGAATGATTAACTAAAAAAAAGTTGACAACTGGTACGCCGTGGTGACTGTTTCACCAGATCTTTATAGGCTAGCATTGCCTCAGTCGAAGCTAAAATTAAGCAGTTAATGATTCTTTCTCATATTTCTTCTAGGGGTGGGAATTAAAATTTCATGACGTTAGAGATTTGTAAGTTCGGATTTATTTGAAATAGTGAGGGAACGCCGTTCCGTCTACCAAAAAAAGTAAGGGAACGCCGTTCCCACGCGTTCCCACAGCACTACACCACTGATGACGTGTGTTCAATACAATCACCATCACTAATATGCTGGGCGATGGGTCAAGGCAATGAAATAAGGAACAATCCCATATTTCCAGGATGCCTGGCAACCCAAGATTGGTATTTTGCACAATTTTATTATAAAATATGGCTCATGACTTGAATAACTTTGATAGGCCCGAGTGTCTTCATGTTTTCCAAATGAACTGTAATGCAATGAATTTTGCAGATTCTGCAGTCTGATATTACATTACATTTTGTATAATTGCAGCTGACCTTGTCCTAACATAGGCCTAGTTTAAGATACAGAACCGATACTAGGCAACTTGTTTTGAATTACTGATATTTAATTAAAATTGGGAAGTAACTTTTTTAGACCTACCAATGAGCAGCGATATCCAGTGAATACACAAGGTGCATCAGAGTTACAAAGTACTCTTAACGTTCGAGTTTGCCTGTTGCCTTTAAGAGACATCATTGACATTACAGGTTACTAATTTAATTATACCTTAGGCAGGGCCACCGAGAGGGCGAGGAACCCGGGTTAAACCCCTGGGTCTCAGACCTCTAGGATGCCCGGAAAGAGAGGTGATAAAATCTAAAAATATTAATAAAGGTTTAAGATTCGGTAGAACACATCCACCAAACTCCATATTGATATTTATACAGCGAGATAGAGTGAAAAAAAACAAGAATACTTTATTCTATATTAATTTTGGCGGAAATTCCTATTTATCAAGATATTTATTTTCGAAATTATTAAATTTTGGCGCCATTATTCACTAGACAAACCATCTCGTCCCGTGATGTATGTAGTCATGTTATTATCATTAGCCAATCAGCGGCTGCCCCATTGTCACGCGATACTCCCGCGCAGGTCCGGTGGCTGAAATTTGAATTCAACAGTCGCTTTAGAATGGCTGTCTGTCGTGGTAGCTCCCAATCCGAGTGGGACGTCATCTAGGCCTAGGTTAGGGGTATTACTTACCTTTCGGGGTCCCAAATTCATTATGGGGCACCCATGCCTGGTTAGGTCAACTGTATGCCCTTGACAATTGGTTAGGTTAAATTGTGTTATTTTCGTTAGTTTTAACGAAAATATCACGACTTAACCTAACCAATTGTCAAGGGCATACAGTTGACCTAACCGGGCATTCAATTAACCTTTGTGGTATCCCACGCCATAAGCGATTATACCGGAAAGGTAAGGTTCGATCATTGTCGGGACCCGGAAAGGTAAGTAGTGCCAGGTTAGGTTACTTTTGCCGTGAATATTACTGACGAAATAGGGTTTTCTGGTGTATTTCATACTGTTTCAATTGATTTTGGCCTTTTCAGCCCACAATTTCCCTCTTCTTCAAAGCCCTTAGGGTACTGAACGGACGCATTTCCTGAGCTCTCTGATTTTGCTTCTACTTTTGCATATTGCTAATAATTTTACTTTTGGAAAGTTTTGAATTTTATATACTTGTGTTTATATTCACATTGTTATAGTTAAGTAATTGAATATTTGTCATATGGACTATAGACTGCCAATAAACCTTTTCATTTTCATTTCATTAGTGTTTTTTAGCGATTTAGAAGTTTTCATAGCGTGCCGGCTTAATTTAACTTAAACTTGTGAGGTTATAAACTAATTTTAACTGCGCGATGCCGTCGCAGAAAGCGTCGTGTGTTAGGTGTGGGTAAACCGGTGGTATTCGGATTTTAAAGATTATAACGGCGGTCCTATGGCGATTACCGAGAGATCAGTTTGTTTCTTTTGCGAGTTAAGGGAGGAAATAGTTGACATAAAACGCAGTGTACGTGAGGTAACGGAAAGACTTGCAACGCTTGATGAGGGCAGGGGTAGGGCTACGGTTGACGAAAGCCGAACCAATACTAACGTTGAAGACGTTAGTAATTTGAAGGGTGAGGTGCGTAACCTAGTTTCTAGTTTAGGTAGCTTATCGGGAAGGTTGGATAGAGTTGAGGAAGGGGTTAAGGTTGGTCCGAGATTAGTAGATGGGGAGGGATTTAGAGAAGTTAAGGGTGGAGCTAGGCCGCGTACGTTAGGTGATAGGAATCCCCCCCTATCGAGGTTTCGAACCCTTTCGCCCATTTGGAAAGGGACGTGAATGAGGGGGAAACTATTTTAATTGGGGACTCTTTAGTGCGCCATATGGACACAGAGTTCGTTGAACGGCATCCAACCAAGAGGAGGAGGGTCTGTCTCCCAGGGGCCAGGGTTGACAGAGTTAGAGACGAAGTGGATAGGATTGACGTTGCCTCCCGTCACTCGATGTTGGTGACGATGGTAGGGGGCAACGACTCGTATAGGCCCGATACGAGAGTGCCTGACCTTTTGGAGAGATATAGGGGGTTAATTAGGTCCCTAAAGGCGAGGTCAGATAGGTCTTTAGTTCTAGGTATTACCCCTAGGCACGGTTTGGGTCTTAGGATTACGTCTAAAACGATATTTTTGAATACTAAATTAGAAGAGATTTGTGCTGAGGAAAATGTACCCTTCGTAAAGCTGTGGTCAGAATTCAGTGATCCTAGCCTTTTTATAAAAGATGGGGTGCATTTTAATGAAATAGGTAATGCTAGGCTAGGTAGGTTAATTGACGAAAACGTACGAAAGCTGTATAGGTCGAAGCCTTCTTTAAACGTTGTGGGTCCGGGGAACGCGGGCCCGACGTGAAAAATAGTTTAAAACGCCGGCCCGTGGTAAAAAATAACTTAAACGTCTTTTATTGTAACGCGCGTAGTATTAGAAATAAATTAAACGAATTTAAGGCGATAATTTATTCCGGCAACTACGATATAGTTGCTATCACTGAAACGTGGTTAAATACCGTGACTCGGGACTTGTTGGGGGAACTTGATATACCGGGTTTTAAACTCTTACTAATGATAGGTTACATAGGATTGGTGGCGGCGTTTTGCTGTACATTCGTAATTAGGGCTATCGAGGTTAAGATAGATTTTCCGGCAGCAATTAATGCGATATGCGTTGAAGTTAGGGCGCGTAGTATTAGTTTTAATTTTGTTGTTGTTTATAGACCTCCCGTTCAACCCCTCGATACCGATACTAGATTTTACTCACTTCTTGGTAACTTTATTGACAATCGGAATAGTATAATTGTCGGAGACTTTAACTGCCCTAATGTTAATTACGAGACTTTTACTGGTAATGAGGGGGTTTGAGATTGATTGAGTTCATGGAAGATAATTTTTTACGACAGATGGTTACCGAACCAACGCGCGGTGACAATATTTTAGATTGGTGTGACGAACGGCGAAAATATAGTCGAAGGTTTAGAAGTAGGCGAGAGTTTAGGATGTAGTGATCATCAAATTCTTAGGTTTAAGTTATTGATAAAACACTAAGGATAGTAACGTAATAGAAGTCCTGATTTTCGTAGGGCTAATTTTGATAGTTTTGCGGATAGGATGAGAGTAGTGGACTGGGATAACTTATTTATGGGTAATGACACAAATTTGCATTGGGAGGCGTTTAAAGAAAGTTTTATGAATATTGAAAGGGAGTTTATTCCTCGTAGGCCCAAGCGCGCTAGAAATCATGGTAGGCCCAAGTGGTGGACTAGGGAAATAGGCGAGTTCATAAACGAGCGTAACAGAGCGTATAGACTTAATAAGCGCAATGGCACGGCAGCTAACTTTAATAGATATATCGAGCTTAGACGTCAGGTTAAAAGATCAGTTAGGAATGCTAAGCGTAATTTAGAGATACTTATAGCTGCGGATAGTAAACATAATCCAAAAAAGTTTTTTGAATACGTCAATAATCGTAAGCCGATAAAAGATAACATAGGCCCTCTAGTGGATGTTAACGGCGCTTTGGCTTCTGACGCTCAGGCGATGGCGGGTATTTTCAATAACTTTTTTGCGACAGTTTTTACCGTAGAAGACGTAAATAATGTCCCCGACGTGGACGATATCGTTCCATTTAGTAGCGAGACTATTTTGGATGAAATAACTGTTTACGAGGGTGAGATTGCGCATTATATCGATAGGCTAAAAGTTAGCAAGGCTCCAGGCCCTGACGCTTTTTATCCCAGACATTTGAAAGACGTTATTGTAGGCCCCTTAACGAAGATTTTTAATCAGTCACTCGAAACGGGGATTATTCCTGAAGACTTCAAATTAGCTAACGTCACGCCCATTTTTAAAAAAGGCGCGCACAGCTAGCAATTATAGGCCCATTAGCTTAACGTCAATTGTCGGTAAACTATTGGAATCGTAGTTAGGGATCGTATCATCGATCACTTAGAAAGTCGAGATTTGATTAATAGTAGTCAGCATGGGTTTCGACGCCATAGATCTTGTTTAACTAATTTGTTAGAATTTTATAACGAAATAGTGCGCGAATACGATAGGCATAGAGCGGCTGACGTTTATTTAGATTTTAAAAAGGCGTTCGATACAGTTCCGCATAGAAGATTAATTGCGAAGGTTAAAGCGCACGGTATACGCGGTCAGGTAGCTAACTGGTTAGAGGAATGGCTTCGTGCTAGGAGACAGAGGGTCGTTGTTAATGGTAGTGAATCGGGGTGGTTGGATGTAGGTAGCGGTGTCCCACAGGGTTCAGTGTTAGGCCCATTGCTATTCGTAATTTACATTAACGACATAGATGTAGGATTGACTAGTAACGTGTCAAAATTCGCGGACGATACTAAAATAGGCGGTAAGGTTGTTAACGAGGACGATAGAAATAGGCTCCAAGACGATGTAAATAGGATTATGGAGTGGACGGATAAGTGGCAGATGCAATTTAACGTAGACAAATGTAAAGTTTTGCATATAGGTTCTCGTAACAATAATTACACGTACACGATGGATGATAGAGAGTTAGCGAGCGTTGACGAGGAAGTAGATTTAGGCGTACGCGTATCTAAGGATTTAAAAGTTAGGAACCAGTGCCTGGAGTCTTGCGCAAAAGCTAATAGGATGTTAGGCTTCATAGCGCGTAATTTCGAATTTAAATCGAAGGATATTATATTGCCCTTTACAAGTCCCTAGTCAGGCCTCATTTAGAATATGCCGTTCAGTTTTGGTGCCCGTATTTGCGTGAGGATATTGATAGGTTAGAAAGGGTTCAGCGTCGTGCCACGAAACTAATTCCGTCATTGCGCAACAAGCCTTATGAAGATAGGATTAAAGAGTTAGACTTGCATTCACTCGAAACTAGGAGATTAAGGGGGAGCTTATTGAAGTTTTCAAAATCGTTAATAACATCGATAACGTAAATTTTGACTGTTCACTTTCGATAATAGCAATACTCGTAATAACGGATTTAAGTTGCGTGGCAGACGTTTCATTACTAATATCGCTAAAAACTTCTTTACGTTTAAAGTAATTGATAAATGGAATAATCTTCCCGCGCCCGTCGTGAACTCTACCAGCGTTAATGTGTTTAAAAACCGTCTAGATAGCATTTTAAAAATATTAACGTTTAAAATAAAAAAAACAATTGGCAACAGGAGCTCTGGGGTCGTAATCGGGGATGAGTCTGTTGACGTCTAATGCCAGCTTGTGACATGCCAGCGTGTGATATGCCAGCAAAAAAAAAAAAAAAAACACGAACTTAGTTGTAGCTTGTTGAGTAAATTAACCCACTTTTTTATTCTTTATACTTTTTTTCTCTCTTATTGCATGTCTGTAGTTTGCATGTTTGCATGGTATGATAGTGTTTGAGTTAAGAATGTGTTGTAATGCGTTCTTATTTTACTTCTTTTCATCTTTCACGCCTTTCCAGCCTAGTGGGCTGCATCCTCTACCTCCCTATGGAGTGGAGGATCGGTCTGCAACAGTTGGAAGAATGTGTTGCTTTGAGTTAAGAATGTGTTGTTCTTGAGTTAAGAATGTATTGCATGGTTTGTAAGCGTTCTTATTTTACTTATTTTATCTTTTCACTTATCTTTTCCGGCAGAGTGGGCTCTACCTCCCTATGGAGTAGAGGACCGTTCTGCAATCTTTCCTATTCTCTCCGACTATTTTTCTGACTTGTCGGCAGTGGCCGGCGGATGATGATGGGAGTCTTTTTTCTCTTTTTCTGAATGAATGTTAACCCACGAGTGATAGGTGTTGCTACTTACTTAACCCCTTATTCTCTTCTCTTAACCCCCTACTCTTTCCTTTCTTCGGGCTAACCTTAGAGTGGATCTTAGGGTCTTTGTTACCTTAGCTTCTGTAGATCTCCATAACGGTGCATTTGCGCCAAAAATGAAGGTAGGATTCAATTGAAACAGCATGAAATACACCAGAAAAACCTATTTTGTCACTAATTTGGGTGGATGTGTTCTACCGAATCTTTACCGTAAACAGGGAGGCCCATATACCAATCCTTCCCCGGGGCAGCTCTCGCCGGCCCTGACCTTAGGCCACTAAGGCCACTAACTAGACCAGATATAGCTCTAGCGGTAATTATTGAATGTTTCACCAACACTGAAATTAATATCCAAAATACATTTTTATAATGTATTTTGAAGTCAAGTCAAGTCAAGTCAAGTCAAGTCAAATCAATTCAAGTCAACTCAACTCAAGTTGTTGCGTTCGTTTTGTCAAAACAAACTAGACTCATTTCACATAGTGTATACTGTATATAGTCTCAGGGATTATTATTGTGAAAATGCTTGCGCTTATAATCACCAGTGAGTAGCCAAATAGGTATATATGTTTTTAAAATGAGGGTGGATCAGACAATTTTTATGTAATTTAAACGTATAAAATTATGTATTTAAATTAATGTCTGCGATCATTAATATGAACAGTAAGGGAGATAATACGTACCTTGTAAGACAGAGTTCGTGACTTCTAAGACTTCAGATTTAATTAATTCTAGTTACCACTCTTTGTGTTCATTGAGTCAGAAAATTAAATGTCCATCTTCCCCGCTTTCCAATAATTCCTGTATTCCCTTCATATCTTGCGCAAATGAACCGAAACAAAGTTATGAAGCATTAAAGTTTCCCTATGTTTTGGTTCATTTTCGCTAGAAATGAAGGTCATATATGAACCAAACACACCAAAATACATTAGAAAAATGTATTTTGGATATTAACAAAAACCAAACGGGCTAGGAACATATATATACACACAGTGGCGGTCCTGGGCATAGGCGATATAGGCGGCCGTCTAGGGCGCCAATTGGTGGCGGGGGCGACATAGCACGCCCGTTTTTTGTTTTTTCTCAGTCCGTCTCCAGTCCAGAGCTCGAGAAATTTACCAACTCACGGTCTCACCAACCCTGGTTGGAGATAGATATTTATCCTTGGTGATAGGCATCGATTTTGCTTGTGAAAATCAATTTATAAAACTAAATTAAAAGTTATTTCATTAAAATAAACAAGCAATGAAATAGGTATAAGTTAAAACTGTTTATAATTATGAAACTCAAGCAGAGTAAGTTAGAATGTAGCTAGCGACGGATTTTTCTCCACTCCACAATTTCGTATGTGTTCTAGTTTACAGTGAGTCGTGTCTTGCCGAGCATCATGTTGAAGAGGACAAAGCCGTCAGGTGCACAGGGAAGAAAGAAAAGAAAAGAGGAAGAGGAGATGCGATCGAAAAGTAGAGGTATGTCATGAACATTTTAAGTTTCATTTTTATATCTAACGTTACTTTTTAAACTGTAAAATCAAGATAAGTTTGTTACTTTAAGTGGGCAATCCGCTATTTTAGGCAAAAATCATCTATTTTTTCTTTTTTTGCTGAAATGACTTCTAAAATTTGTCTGCTTCATGTTTGTGTTGTCATATTTTGGGTTTTTAGTTTAAAACCCTCACCCTCACCATAACCTACCCTTTATGGCTAGGTGTAAGGATTATCACTGGTCAACAAAGTTTTTGTCACAGATATTTTTACTTGAACTATGTGTAATTTTTTACGTTGATTACGAAAATGAAAACAATTTTTCTATCACCCGCAGTTTTAGAGTGACACACGAATTTACATTACTAGGATTTGAGTGAGAATAGGAAGGGGGAGGGGTCTGCCCCTTTCTCTGCTTATAAGTTGTTACACGTCACTGTTGACTTTTATTTGTCAGTTACTCATTTGATTTCACTCAGTGAACATCGTGCATTTTATTCGTGATTTTCCTTAATCATTTTTTGTGTCAGTGCGTTCGTATTGTTTCATGACAGAATGCCACGCAAGTCTGTCAACCATCCAAACTGTTTCTGTTATGTGTGCAGAGAGTTAACACTTAAATTTCAAAGGCGAAATTTCACCCCTCTCGTCAAAAAAGCATACGAACTTTTTGGTTGCAAGGTAGGGGATCAGAACAAGACGTGGGCACCTCATATATGCTGTATTACGTGTTTAAGACTTCTGACAGGCTGGCTAAATGGGTCTTGTCAAATGCCGTTTGCTGTTCACATGATATGGAGAGAGCCGAAAGACCATTTAACGGATTGTTATTTCTGCTTAACAAATACACTAGGCATTACTACGAAATCTAAACATATGGTACAATACCCAAATTTACCATCAGCCATAAGACCTGTTTTACATAATAAACATTTGCCAGTACCAAGGCCACCGGAAACGTGGAGTTTAGATGATGAAAATGAAATTGATGTACAATGGTAATGACGAAGCTCAATATGGTTTACTGACGGACGATGTTGATCCAATGTTTGAACCATCTTGTTCATCGACAGAGCCTCACTTAATATCTCAAGCAGACCTGAGCGAGCTTGTCTGTGATCTGAAATTGTCAAAAGATCAATCCGAACTTTCGGCTTCCAGGTTGAAAGTTTGGAATCTTCAAGAAAAAGGCACTAAGATATCTTTTTACCACAAGCATCAAAGAAACTTTCTACCCTCTCATGAAAACCCTTGGTCAACAACATGATCCAAACGAATGGCGCCTATTTATTGATTCCTCGAAGCTGAGTTTAAAAACTGTATTACTCCATAATGGAAATAAATACCCTTCAGTTCCATTAGCACATGCTGTACATATGAAGGAATCATACGACAATATGCACCTGCTTGTGAAACATATCCAATATGATAAATACTCTTGGCATATCTGTGGAGACTTGAAAGTGATTGCACTTCTTCTTGGTTTACAACTGGGTTATACGAAATTCTGTTTCCTCTGTGAATGGGACAGCAGAGCACGGGAAAGCCATTACTCAAAGAAACAATGGCCACTTCGACAAGCGTTGATTCCAGGGCATAAAAATCTCACCAGTTCACCTCTTCTTAATCCAAAAAAGTTATTTGCCACCACTACATATTAAACTTGGTTTAATGGAAAATTTTGTTAAGGCTATGGATCAAAATGGCATGGGGGGGGGGGGGGGGGGGGGGGTCTCTACTTGAAACAGAAATTTCCGAGGATCAGCAAGGTCGGTCAAAATCAAAGAAGGGATATTTGTGGTCCCGCAAATTGGAGAAATCATGAGAGAGCGCGCGTTTGATGAAACTCTAAGTGGAGTTGAAGGAGCAGCTTGGAGAGCATTTAAAGTAGTGAACACAAATTTCCTCGGAAACTTCAAGGCCGAAAATTAAGAGTCACTTGTTGAAGAACTTCTCAAGGCCTACAAAGACGTCGGGTGCAACATGTCGTTCAAAATTCATTTTCTTGACTCGCATCTCGACTTCTTCCCAACAAACTTAGGCGATGTTAGTGATGAGTATGGGGAACGCTTTCATCAACAAATATCCACGATGGAGAAGCGATACCAGGACAAGTGGAGCCCCAGCATGTTGGATGACTACTGCTGGACATTGTCAAGGGATGGCCCAGAGGCGAAATACAAGCGTAAATCATCAGTAGCCACATTTTAGATGAATTCAATATGCATTTTCTACTTTGATATTGCTATTACGCCTATAAATTAGTCCAGATTTAATTTTCGATTCACTCAATATTGGTGGGTGATAGAAAAATTTTGAGGCCATTTTTGAACTTGGCGGTAAAAAACCTATAAGATCCACCCATTTTTGTTCATGTGACAAATAAAAAGTTCAATTTTGTCAACCAGTGAATTATAGGCGTTTAGTTTTAGTATTGGGCTTAACTAGATTTCTGCTGTTATTAACATGTACTCATCAGTGTGACCACTCTACATTTTTAATTATCCCAAGAACACCCAACAAAATTTCCCCAGAATTTCCAAGGTTATATAAATATTCGAATGATTTAATTTTTAATTGAATTATACTTTTTTTAACCAAATGTGACAATAATCTGGAAAATAAACAAATATAAACCCCAAATAAAATAAATGGCATGTGACAGTAATAAGTTATTTACAATGACAGAAGCAACTGTGTGTCATCATGTTTGCTTCACATGATAACATTCATTTATATCGTTTCAGATGCACTTCTAAAGTATCTTGGAGGACCCTCCTCTGCTAAGACTAGGATGTCTGTGGATGAAGGGCCATCTACTTCCACCTCTACTTCTGCTGCGCCAGTTTCCTCAGATGAAGGCACATCAACCACCCTCTCTACCCTGCCATTTTCTTTAGGTATGTACAAGACGGTAGCATAGATATTAGTATCCTATTACCGGCATTAAATTACTATATGTCCTCTTGTCTGATAACAAGGAGGGCTAAGGTGGTTAGCTTGTACAAAATGACACAATCATCATATGAATCATGTTTAACCCTTTAAGGACTGAAGGTACAAATTGCTAACGTTTCAAATATAAGCATTCATAACTTAACCCTACAAAAAATTCAGGGCTTAAAGGGTTAACCATCATAAGCATAATGTAAATACATGAATTGGGGAAAAAGCATAACAGATTTACAAAGGACGTGTTTATATTTCAAATGATTAATAGTTACTACTAAAAACTGAGGAGACAAATCTAGGTGAAGTTGTACTAATCATAAGCATGAGCATGATTGTCTACACCCTGTTCTCGGCTTCTACACAAAGATGGGCTATCCTGAAGAACCATGTTAACTTGACTTTAAAATCATGGTCAGAGACAAGGTGGGAAAGCAGGGTGAAGAGTATTGAGCCAGTAAGGTACCAAGCAGCATCAGTGAGAGAGGCACTCATTGAGGTGAGGGGTCAAACCACTGACCCTATGGTAAAGATTGAGGCCCAGTCTTTGGCAGAGGAGATAGTCATACCGGTTTTCAATCTGCACTGTGGTGTGGTATGACATCCTAAGCCACATACAGCAAGTCAGCAAACTAATCCAGTCTCCCTCCATGCAGTTGGATGTGGCTGTCAATCTGCTAAGGAAGACAAACAACTCTCAGCATTTACAGAACAACAGGCTTTGTGGCTGCACAAACCTCAGCCATAGACATGTGCGAAGACATGAATGTGGAGGCTGTTCTCCAGCAAGAGGGGCTGAGGTCCACAAAGCGGCACTTCTCCTATGAGTCCCCTGATGAGCCCATCAATGACGCACTTAAAAATTTGGAGGTGCCTTTTTCAATGTGGTGGTGGATGCTACTATCTCATCACTTCAGGAAAGATTGCAGACCTTGGGAGAAGTGAGAGAGAAGTTTGGAGTGCTCTCAAACTTCCAAAACTTGTCAAATGAGGAGATGACAGAGCAATCAGAAACCCTCAGCAACACTTTAAGCTGTCGATGACATTCTGATCTAGATGGTAGGGAGTTGGCACAGGAATTAAAGAATTTGCCTGAACTGCCACCTACAAGCATGACAGCACCTCAGCTGCTGACGTTTATCCACGAAAAGCAGCTCTCAGAGATCTATCCCAACCTCTGGGTCGCCCTCAGGGTTGCTGTCACCCTTCCAATGACAGTGGCTGGAGCGGAGAGGAGCTTTTCCAAGCTCAAGCTCATCAAGACTTACCTGAGGTCCACCATGATGCAAGATCGCCTCAGTGGTCTTGCGGTCATCAGCATTAACCATGCGGTTTCTGAGCAGATTTCCTATTATGACATCATTGATGAATTTGCATCAAGGAAGACCAGGAGGATCAGGTTTTAATAGGAAAACAACTAGACCTAAAACTTCCAAACCAAATTTAAAATTCAGTTATTTGCTAGCTGGCAATCTTATTCCTTTATTAAGCTACATTGTGTGATTTATTAGTGTTTTTATCTATTTTGTGTGCAATATACATTGGAATATTTATTTTGTTTGCAATATATTTGGGAATCTTTATTGGGTGTTCAATTATTATTCATACAAGATTTCTTTGTAGTTTTTGTTTCAAGACAACTTGTTCTTACTTGAAGCTAAGAACAATAAATGAAGGAGGTGCTTTGTTTTTAAAGACAATGTGTTCAGTGTGTTTATTGCGGCAGAGGTTATGCACCGGGTCGGGGCGGGGGTAATGTGCTGTTGATAGAGGAAGGACACCTTTGTGCCTAGGGCGCCAAAAATGGCAGGACCGCCACTGACCACAGGGATCAGTGTTTAGGTCCATTACTCTTTATTTTATATCTAAATAATTTAGAGAAGGGAGTAGGTAGTAAAATCGGGCGTGTCTAATTACCACACCGGACTGCACCGGGACAAAATATTAATAATATACTCATCAAAATCAATAATAAAGCAATGTTATATGCATTAGATGTATTTTCATCTGACTGAGTATAAATTTTGGCAAATTTTAAGATTCTACAGCAGCTATCTGATCTATATATATAACTTTAAATTAAGTTATGTACAGTATATCAAACTTGTGACGGTTATAAAACGTTAACTACTATAACGTGTGCAATGCCGTTGCAGAAAGCGTCGTGTGCTAGGTGTGGGGTTAATCGGTGGTATACTGATTTTAATGATTACGACGGTGGTCCTATGGCAGTGTTTTTCACCAAGTTTTTTAAGGGAGCCACTTCTTCAAAACATACACACTGAGAGCGCCGCATATATATATATCTACACACACACACACACACACACACACAATGGTTCTACATTCTAAATGTGATTTTATTCACCGTTAGAAGACTACGTTTGAAAGGCAACTAAAAAATAATAGTGCTACATCTCAAAAGTATTGTACTGTGTCAGAGGAGAGAAGTTACTACAATCCAGAGAAGGGATTGCTGTGAAGTAAGAATGAAATTCACAAATGAAACCATTTTCAACTATTCCTAAACTTTAAAAATTCAACAAAACATCGCTATTCCAAACTAAAATTTGTGTTATATGAAGAGCAGAGAAAAAAAAATCGTGTGTGTGTTAACCCTCGTCAGGAACCTTCAATTTACTTACGTTGTTGGAACCATTGCACTTTGCAACTCGTGTGCGAAGATCGCGTGTTGTTCGTCTGAGTTGATCTTGACGTTCCTTTATGCGGGCAGCAGCATCCAAAATGCGCACGAGCAATTCGTCTCGTGTATCCACCTTTTTTTGTAAACTTGACTTTTCATCCACCCCACAAACAATAATCTAACGGAGAGAGGTCTGGAGACCTTGGTGGCCATTGAATGGGACCACCGCAGCCGATCCATCGACCAGGGAAAGTTTGATTTAGGTATTGCATCACCAGACGGGTAGAATGTGGAAGAGCTCCGTCATGCTGAAAGTACATACCAGCGTGTGTAGCCAAAGGAACATCCTCCAATAGTCGTGGCAATTCATTTTGCAGAAATTCTAGGTAACTTTGGCCCTGTTACTTTAGAGAATCGTCTTGCAGGACAATCAGCTGATCATCGATGATACCGCACCACACATTGGCAGAGAAGCGATGTTGAAAATTTGTTTCCACAGTGGCATTTGGATTTTCGTCTGACCACCGATGAGAGTTACGAGTGTTGTTGATACCGTCACGGGTGAAAGTAGCTTCATCGGTGAACAGTATTAATCGAAACAATCGGCGATTAGCATTTACCCAATGACAAAATTCCAGTCGCATGGCAGCGTCTCCTGGTTGAAGGTGTTGTACACGCTGTACATGATATGGATGCAAGCCTTCCTCACGTAATGTTCGCCATACTCTTGTGTGTAGTAACCGAGACGTGTAGAAATTCTTCGTGAGCTAGTAGTAGGACTACGCTCTACCAACTGAAGAATGTTTTCCACTCCAACCACATCTTGTTGACCTTCACGTTCAGATGAAACATGAGCCCTGGGAAGTGTACCAATCTCAGGCAATGTGTTGAAAAACCCTGGTAAACACACTTCGAT